>SNQJ01S0047452.1:3209-18388 GCA_010110895.2 Picea sitchensis | reverse complement strand
GGTTGATAGTGGCAACACCCACAATTTTATTCATCGCCGCATTGCCCAAGAAACCCATTGCTACATCCATGTTGTCAATAATTTCCAAATCATGATTGCCAATGGTGGTTCTATGAAATGTGGCGGGCGCTGTGAAAATGTGCATCTCCAAATCGGTGACTACAACCTAAAATCCCATATGTTTTCTATTAACATGGGTAGTTGCGACATTATGTTGGGTGCAGACTGGCTAAGGAATTTGGGTCCCATTCTCATGGATTTTCATAACTTAACCATGAAATTTGAACAAGAAGGCCACCAATATAAATTCCAAGGCATCATTGTTGGTTCACCTGAGGTCATCAATTCTCATCGCATGGAAAATCTGCTCAAAAATGGTCATTCTGGTGTCATTGCCCAACTCCACGCCATACAAGCCATAGAGACACCCCCAGTGCCCCAAGACTTCAAATCCCTCCTTTCTAAACATCAAACGATATTTTCCACTCCCCAAGGACTCCCTCCTTCCCGCAGTGTTCATGATCATTCCATTCCCCTTGTCCCAGGAAGCCTTCCCCCCAATATTTGTCCATATCGCCACCCCTTTGCACAAAAAAATGAAATTGAGAAAATGGTCCAAGAACTCCTTACTGCAGGCATCATCGATCCTAGTACGAGCCCTTACTCATCTCCGGTTGTCATGGCACTAAAGAAAGAAGGTTCTTGGAGAATGTGTCCTGACTTCTGTGCCCTCAACAAACTGACCATCAAAGACAAATTTCCCATCCCTATCATTGATGACCTCTTGGATGAATTGAGTGGCACCCAATTCTTTAACAAACTTGATCTTCACGCAGTCTATCACCAAATCCATATGAAAGAGGTTGGCATTCCCAAGACATCCTTTCACACTCATGAGGGCCACTATGAGTTTTTGGTCATGCCCTTTGGCTTGTGTAACGCCCCCTCCACCTTCCAGAGCCTCATGAACCATGTATTCTGTCCTTTTCTCTGTCATTTTGTCTTAGTTTTCTTTGATGATATCCTCATCTATAACAAAACCTGGACATACCATCTTACTCATGTGGATCAAGTTCTCCGCCTACTCTCTCAGCACCAACTTTTCCTAAAACAGTCCAAATGTGCTTTTGGTGCCTTAGAAGTAGAATACTTGGGTCATCTGGTGGGAAAGGATGGCGTCAGGGTGGACCCGAAAAATATTGAAGCTATGAAAGACTGGACGCACCCAAAGACTCTCAAAAGCTTACGTGGATTTATAGGCCTAATAGGGTATTATCACTAATTTGTTAAGAACTATGGAAATATTGAAACACCTCTCATGGCTCTCCTAAAAAAGAACTCTTTCACTTGGACTCCAGCCACTGCTCAAGCTTTTCAAACCTTGAAGACGACCATGTGCACCACTCCAGTTCTGGCCCTTCCCAATTTCACAAAGACCTTTGTGTTGGAATGTGACACCTTAGGGAAAGGAATCAACGTTGTCCTTATGCAAGAGGGTCGACCTTTGGCCTTCACCAGCAACCAACTGTCTAAAAGGAATCTGGGAAAACCCATTTATGAAAAGGAAATGTTGGTGATTCTTCATTCCATTGAGCTGTGGCGTCCTTATATCTTGGGGCAATGCTTCCAAATTAACACCGACCATCAAAGCCTCAAGTACTTTTTGGAACAACGCATTTCCTCCTAAGAGAAACAAAAATGGGTGACTAAGCTTATTGGATATGATTATGAGATCATTTACAAGAAGGGAAAATACAATGTCGTGGCGGATGCACTCTCCCGGAAATATGAAGATGAAGGATCCCTTTTTTTTCTTTCCTTCATTGTACTCGATTGGCTCCAAGTTGTGCACCAGGAATGGCTTCAAGATCCCAAAAGTTCACATCTGATCCAGCAACTGTAGAACAAGGATCCATCTCCGCCAAGGTACTCCTGGCTCCAGGGTGAGCTTCGATACAAAGGCCACTTGTATTTAAGTAAACAATCCAAGCTCAAATCCATGGTACTTTCTGAGATTCATGCTACACCCACAGTGGGGCACTCAGGGTTCACCAAAACACATGACTGGGTCAAATTTTTTTTTTTCTGGGATGGTATGAAACATGACATCTGTAAGTTTGTCATTGAATGTGAGGTGTGTCAATGCAACAAGGGAGAAACATTCAAATCTTCGGGCACTCTCCAACCGCTTTCGATTCCCTCTGCTATTTGGAAGGATATCTCTATGGACTTTATTATAGGCTTACCCAAATCAGGGAATAAATCAGTCATAATGGTGGTGTTGGATTGCCTTTCTAAGTATGCTCATTTTTGCACTCTTCACCACCCATTTACTGCATCCACGGTGGCTCAAATTTTCATGGACTAGGTATTCAATCTTCATGGCATGCCGCACTCTACTGTTTCTGATCGTGACCCAACTTTCACAAGCAATTTTTGGCAAGAACAGTTTAAGATACAAGGCACACAATTACATCTTAGCTCAGCTTATCATCCCCAGATAGATGGTCAAATGAAAGTTGTCAACAAGTGTTTGGAAACATATCCGAGGTGATTTACCTCTGAAAAACAACACCAGTGGGCTCAATGGTTACCCCTAGCCGAATGGTGGTACAACAGTACATACCATACAACCACTCGCATGACTCCTTTTGAAGCAATTTATGGATAGAAGCCACCTTCAGTTCTCTCATACTTACCGGGTACCTTGAAGGTCTAGGCGGTTGACCAAACACTTATAGTCCAGAAGGATACACTTCATACCCTTAAAGAGAATTTGGTCATGGCACATAATCGAATGAAGTAGCAAGCATATCAAGGTCACTCTGAATGTCAGTTTGCAGAAGGGGATCGGGTGTTCCTAAGACTGCAATAATATAAGAAAACTTCCCTCAAGGTTGAGCATTGTCAGAAGCTAGCGCCCAAATTTTATGGCCCTTACACAGTTCTCAAGCATGTGGGACAAATCACATATTAGTTATCTCTGCCCGGTCAGTCGAAGCTACATCATGTTTTTCATGTTTCATGCTTGAATAAGGTGATTAGAACCAGGTGTCGAATTCAAACCAACCTTCTAGAGTTAGTTGAAGAAGGATCCATTTGGCTACAACCAGAAGCAGTTTTGGACCAGCATGAGCATCGCCTGCATCATAGAACCATCAAGGAAGTGCTAGTACAGTGGAAAGATATGACTCCAGCAGATGCCACTTGGGAACCAGCTACCATTCTGCAGTAGTTTCCACATTTCAAGCCTTGAGGACAAGGTTGTTTTTAAGGGGGCGGACATGTTAAGGTCTTAACCCACACATAGGTAGATCAATGTATTCGAATGTAATAAAGGTCAATATTAATAAGGCCTTTCAATAAAATAGAATAAGGCAGATGTAAGAAGACCCAATAGAAGCTTCCGCTTCTAGGAGGATCTTCCTCTAGATGCTTCTCTTAATAGACATATTTAGTATAAATAAGGGTCGAGGGTATGAAAACCCTATCTTGAATATTATTGTAACAGAGTGTTGTTCAACTGGAGGTTGCCCCCTTGAAGAGGCCTGTGAAGATTTCTTTCTGAATCAAAGTGCTCTTTCATTTGTTCTTCTCATATTATTTCTGTGTTATTGTGGAGATTATGCTAGTTATATTACTGTTATTCTACCATTTCTAGCATTTTATTTCTATTCTTCTTATTTATGATATTTGGTATCTTGCACTAAGGTCATCAAAACCCAAGGTTTTGACTTTGAACTCCTACAATAGGAAACATTTCCTGCTCAAAGCATCAACAACTTTGTTAGCAGTTCCAGAAATATGCTTAGTTACAAAAGTGAAGTTCTCCATGTATTCAACCCATTTAACATGTCTTTGATTCAACTTCTCCTGTTGAGTCACAAATTTCAAAGCATGATTTTCACTGTATAAGACAAACTCCTTAGGAATCAAATAGTGTCTCCATTTCTTCAATGCCTGAATAATGGCATAGAACTCCTTGTCATACGTGGAGTATTTTATTTTGGCTTCATTTAGCTTCTCGCTGAAATATGCTATTGATCTATCTTCTTGGCTCAAGACTGCCCCTATTGCAAATCCACTTGCATCACATTTTACTTGAAATGTCTTTTTGAAATCCAGCAACACCAAAATTGGTTGTTCCATGATTTTCCTTTTCAACAAATTGAATCTTTTCTCATCTTCCTCTGTCCAGTTAAAAGACTTGTGTCTATTATTCACTGTGTCCATCATCGGTGCACTAATTCAACTGAAATTCCTGATGAACTTCCTGTAGAAACTAGCCAATCCATGAAAACATTGAACCTCAAATATACTCTTCGGTGATGGCCAATTCTTAATTACCTCCACCTTATCTGGATCCATCCTCAACTTATCTGCAGAAATAAAAAACCCCAAATAAATAAGTTTTGTCTTCATGAACGAGGATTTATTCATGTTTATCAAAAACTTATCTTGTTGTAGCCTGTGCATGACTATAGCCAAATGTTTCAGATGCTCTGCCTCTATTGTACTGAAAATCAGTATGTCATCAAGATACACAATGACAAATTTTTCGATGAAATCATTCAGGACTTCGTTCATCAACCTCATGAAGGTACTTGGCGCGTTTTTCAGACCAAATGGCATAACAAGCCATTCGTACAACCCTTCGTTGGTATTGAATGTTGTCTTCCATTAGTCACCTTCTCTCATACGAATCTGATGATATCCACTTTTCAAATCAATCTTCGAAAAAAAATTCGCTCCACGCAAGCAATCCATTAAAACATCCATTCTTGGCAATGGAAATATATACCTGATGGCTATCTTGTTGATTTCCCTTGAGTTAGTACACATCCTCTAGCCTCCATCTTTTCTCGGAGTGAGCACTGTTGGAACAACACATGGACTCAAGCTTTCTCTAACCAACCCCTTGTCCATTAAGTCCTGGACGTGTCTTTTGACCTCTCCATTCTCCTGTGGCATCAATCTGTATGTTGCTTTATTTGGTAAACTAGCTCTAGGTATGAGATCAATGTGATGACTTATACTTTGTATTGGTGGCAACGAACGAGGTAGTTCGTCCACTACTATATCAATGAACTCTTCCAGCAGCTCCTGATCCTCTTCCGGTAAATCATCTACCCTTGTACTGGTTAAAACAATTTTAGGCTTCCTGACCACAATGAATTGTGGTTCCTCCTTCTTCTTGGCCTCTGTAATAAGTTCCTTCCCACTCATGAGAAACACTGTGTTGCTTACTTCAGGTTTCACCTCTTTGTCCTTAATTGGAAACAACATGTGAGTTCTCCCATTCTTCTCCAGGGTGTATGTGTTCTTTCTCCCATCATGAACTACATTCTTGTCATATTTCCATGGTCTACCCAGCAATATATGACAAACATCCATGGGAATGACATCACACAATATATTATCATTATATCCTCCTATCTTAAATTACACTAAACATTGTTTTGTGACATTTACCTGATGTACTTTTTGTAACCATAAAACTCTGTATGGACTTGGATGTTCAATCGTCTCCAACTTCATCTTTTCTACCATCTCTGTAGAAATGAGATTATCTGTGCTACCACTATCCACAATGACCTTGCATACCCTATCTTTGGTCTTGTAAGCAGTCTGAAAAAGTCTATTCCTCTAGACTGGTCCCTCTGTCTCTTTCTCTGGCTTCAAGAGAACTTTTCACATCATCAGTGATCTTTCGCCTTTAGTATCTTCTGCATCAACATTCCACCTTTGTGCTTTGGAAATGTGATTTTCACCACCTTATTTCTTTTTATTTGGACATTCATAAGACTTATGTCCATTCTTTTCACACGTGAAGCATTTTACCACTCCACCTCTTCCTCTTCCTCTACCTCTAGTGCAAGGAAAAGTGTTGTTATCAACGTAATATCCTCTTTGTTCGGTATACTTCCCTCTCTGTAAGCTTCCATCTTTCTCAGTCGGAGTCTGAGGTTTCTTCTAGTCTTCCTTGGGTGTCTGATTTCTATCCTGGACAACTGATTTGCCTCTGGCTTGACTTCTCCCTCGGCCTCTTTCACCTTGCTTTTGGCTCATCTTTTCCTCATCTTTCAGAGCCATCTGATAAGAATCTTCCACCGTTCGGATGGTCATCATGCTCATCTCATCCTGAATGTCGTATCTCAGACCATTCATGTACCTGGAAACCTTTTCATCATCACTTCTGCGATGACCTGCCCTAATGTTCAACTTGTAGAATTCTTGAGTATATTCCTTCACTGACATCAGTTTCTGTCTCAAATTCTGCATTCTCCAAAATAGAGTAATTTGGTAATCCATGGGAATGACTTTCACTTTCATCTTTGCGATCATCCTATCCCAACTCTTGATTTTTTGCTTGCCTTTGTAGCGTCTGTTAGCTTGTAGTTCATCCCACCATAATGCTACATGTCCTTTAAGTCTTGTGATAGCATGTTTGACCTTCTTGTCTTCCTCGACATCTTCATAGTCAAAATATGTGTCCAGAGCTCTAATCCAGTCTAGAAGCTCCTCAACATCTAGGTTTCCCTCATATACTGGAATATCCATTTTTCCCCTAGCACTCATTCTTGCAATAGTCCTAATCAGGCGTTCATTTGTCGCATCTTCTGTTGTGACCTCTTCTCCTTCATGTCCAGCTTCATCTTCACTTTCAGATTCACTGACATCACAAACACCAGTTGTGCGCCTCTATGTTGTCTCCATGTCCATGAGTCTAGTGCATATGTCACACATCTCTCTTTCCATGGCTGGATTTGGCACCTTCCTACCCCTTCCTCTTGGCATTTCCATTTCCTCTGGCGGATCGGGTGTCTGCCTATCTCTTCTTCTTGGCAGCATGGATGAGATTCTTTCTCTCTTTCCTTGTCTTTGAAGTATACAAATAGAGTCAGGATTTGATACCACAATGACGTAGACCTTCCCGACCCTCGAGCTGAAGTCCACTTACATGATCGTTCTTTGTCTCCTTTGAGTTGAATCGACTCTTTAGATTCCCTGATAGAATCACAAATTATCAATCCATAGGTCCTTTTCGGTAGCACCCCTGTGCAAACAACACCAGGCACGAGCTCCTGTTGCAACTTCGTGACTTCACAAGTTGAAGGGTTGGGCCTCCGTGTTCTTCCCGTGTGAACCTCCGATACTTGAAAGTCAGTGAAGGTTGACCCTCCTTTCTTACTTCTCGCAACTCGCCACTCGCGAGTTCGTGAGTCGAAACTCTCGACTCTTCCTCCCCAATCTCACGATATCCGAAATGACGATACGGGTATGGCTACTCCTCTTGTCAGTTCCCTCCATGTGTGACCACTGGCTAGGCTTAACACTAGCACCTCTTGCTAGTCGTCACTTCATGAGTTTCAATGTCGAGCCTTCGTGCTCTTACCTCACGAATTCCCGATATGCGAGAAGTCAATAGAGTGTTGACTCCTTCCACCAGGCGATGTTTGTCCGATTATCTATCACATAGCCCACCTTGTGGTTCTACCACATGTCCCTCATGCCCAGCTTCGAAACTTCGCGAATTCATTCCCCGAAGCACTGCCTCCTTTGTATCCCGACACCCGAAATGCCGAGACCCCGAACTCCTCGTTGCTCCTTATCGCAACTCACGACTTCGGGACTTTCAAGACAAAAGTCTCAACCTCTTATCCTTCGGTATGACGAAATGCTCAATTTCGACACGTCGTCAACATGGATCCCACAACAGAGTTTCCCACCTTTTTGGAGTTTTGGACTTCACGACTTTGCGAATCCTAATGCTAAGCTTTCGATTCTTCAACCCACGAAACCTCGAAATGAGATTAAATGAGTGATCCAATGGCCCTTGTCGGCTCAGATCCTATCCTTCTATTCTCCCCTGAGCTTAAACTTAGAAAAAAAACTCATTGTAACCCTTGTTGCTCCTCTGCAAGATCTGACGGCTCTTGGGACTTCGCGAATTCTCCACAGAGAGTTCCGACCTTCCAATGCTTCCTTGACAATTTCTGCAAAAATGAACAAGGTATTCCTTCATAGAACTTGTCCACCCGCAAAACAACTTTGCTATCCCTTCTTTCAATACTTCAAGGCACTCACCCTCTTGAGTTTCTCTTCGCCAACTATGAAGACTCTATCTCTCCTAAACTTGTTTGAAAATCCCCAAGTCCTTTGGGGATAATTCCTAAGTGCACTCCTTGCGGCACTTCTTCAATTACACTCAAGTATTTGAACCTCTTTTATTTTGTGCACTCCTTGCAACAAAAATCTTTCAACAACTCCCTCAGGTTGCAAACTCTGAGGCTCTACTCAGCCTGCACATAGCACACACCTTGCATGGCTCTTGTGCTTGAATTGTCCTTCTACAAGAATGAGAACAATGGTATCCCTCCTAATCTTTCAAAGATAAAAACTCTGAACCCTTGTCAACGCACTCCTTGCGGACAAACTCCCCCCCTTAACTATTTCATTTATGTTTGGCGTATCAAACTTCAAAACATTTCAAACAATTCATCATGTGCCAAAATGCGTTGGCATTTGTCCCACGCTTGCTTGTTGTTGGCGATTCTCCTGTATCAATAATGGTCCATATCACATACAAACATGGGCCAAATAGTAACAAAGAAAACAAATTTATATTGAAGGAGTGTCACTTCTACATAAGTGATGATCGGTGCCATGACTTAGCCTATGTACAACATAGAGTTCATTTGTTTTACAATCACCTTAAGGAGAAGAGCATACAGATGGATCAACATTGGATTTGGTCAGATGGTTTCATAGGCGAGCTAAAAAAATCTTTTGTATTTCAATGGTTGTGTATGTTGCATAAAAAAATCAAGCTACCACACATTTGGAACTATTTTGAGTTTGGGCATGGGAAAGGGGAGCATGATGGAGTAGGTTTCGTTTCTTACCTTTCCATGCCTTACCTTCACTTGTATTACCTTTCCATTCCTCACCTTGCATTGCCTCGCCTTTCCTTTCCTTTCCTTGTCTTTCCTTTCCATGCCTTGCCATGCCATGTCATTCCTTGCCTTGTCAATACATGCCATTCCTTTCCATGACATGTTATTCCATTGCATGCCTTTCCTTTACATTCCATGCCATTCCTTTCCTTTCCTTACCATGACCTACCTTTCCTTTCCAATCCATTCCTTTCCTTTCCTTTCCATGCCATGTCATTCCTTGCCTTGCCATCTCTTTCCTTGCCTTCACATGACATGCCATGTCTTTCCTTGTCATTCCTAGCATAACAAGGTGTTAAATTGAAAAACATATGTAATAAACAATGAGAAAAACCCAGGTATCAGATATCTTCCAACAAATGGTTGTCCCGGCAATAGAATAACATCAGACGGGCCCCACTAGCTGAAACCCAGTGCCCCATATCCAATGCAACCTACAGTTTGTCCATCTAAGTCCAAGTTTTAGTTTTATCACGAGTTTCAACTCACCTCCTCAAGACCTTCAAGGACATGTCAACACTTTGGTCCGAGAGAATAAAATCCAAACTGAGCAGCATAACAGAGTTCCATAATCTCTCGCATGTATGTTTTACCAAGTCCCACGTGAGTACACTACCCAAAATTTCATAATAGAGCGTTCCTGAAAATCGATCACTTGTTAAAAAATTTCACTATGCTTCATTGAGAAAAACCATATTGTTGGAGATCCTCCAATAGATAGTTTTTCGATAAATAGAATGACAACGGATGGGCCCCACTAGCTCAAACCCGGTGCATCAGATACAATGCAACCAACAATTCATCCATCAGAGTCCTGGTTTGATTTTTATCATGAGTTGCAACTCGCCTCCTCAAGCCATTTAGGGACATGTCGACACTTTGGTCCATGGGCATAAAATCCAAACTGAGAAACATAATGTAGTTTCATAATCTCCCACATGTCTCTTTTCCCAAGGCACCCCTGAGTACAATACCCATAACTTCCCATCATAGTGTTCTTGAAAATCGACCTCTCGCTCAGTAATTGCACTATGCTTCATTGAGAAAAACCATATTACCAAATATCCTCCAACAAACATTTTTTCAGTCAATGAAATGACAACAGATGGGCCCCACTAGATGAAACCTGGTATCCCAGATCCAATCCAACCAAGGTTTTTTCCATCCGATTCTTGATTTGATTTTTATCGCAATTTGCAACTTGACTCCTCAAGCCATTCAGGGACCTATGGGAACTTTGGTATAGGCGCATAAAATCCAAACTGGGCAGCATAATGGAGTTCTGTAAACTCCCACATGTCTATTTTTCCAAGGTCCATGTGACTACACTACCCACAATTTCTCAGCACATTGTTCTTGAAAATCGACCTCTCATTCAAAAATTGAACTATTCCTCATTCAAAAAAAACATAGTGTCGAATATCCTCGAACAAGTGGTTTTCCTGTCAATGGAATGTCAACAGATGGGCCTCACTAGATGAAACCCAATGCTATAGATCCAATGCAACCAACGATTCGACCATCCGAGTTTCAGTTTGAGTTTTATCAAGAGTTGCAACTCACCTCTTCAATTTCTTCAGGGACATGGCAAGGCACGACAAGGAAATGTTTTGGTATAGGTCTAGGTCTAGTTATGGAAATGCAAGAAAATACAAGGAAAGTCAAGGAAAGACATAACAAGGATAAGCAAATCTAGACATGGCAAGGCAAGGAACGGTCTAGGCCTAGGTCTAGGTCTAGGTAAATCCTATTAATTATTATAATCCATGTTTCACAACTATTAAAATACCTTAGATAGATGAATAAAGAGAGATTATGTAATGACATTGAAATTCTCATACAAGTATTTTTATCTAAGATAGATGGGGAAAAAAATAGTAGAATTACATGCTTAATCAAACCTTTTATTGCAATTTTTATGTATTGAAGTTGTTCATTTAGTACAAGCATTATTATTTTTAGGAAAAAAATAAGGTATGATACATGAATGCCATTATTTTTTTATTAAATTAACTTGATGAATTCCTTGACATGCCATGTCATGCCTTTCCTTTCCAAGCCATGGCATGGCAAGGCAAGGAAAGGAAAGGCATGACATGACATGCCATAGAAAGGAAAGGAAAGGCATGTCATGGCATGCGAAGGAATGGCATGACAAGGCAAGGAAAGGTATGGCATGGCATCGAAATACATTGCAAGGAATGGAATGGAATGGAAAGTGAAGGAAAGGCATGTCATGAGAAGGCATGGCTTGGCAAGGAAAGGAAAGGAATGGAAAGTCAAGGCAAGGCATGGCATGGCATATCATGGAAATTTAAGAAAGGAAAGTCATTTTCATAGGAAGGCAAGGCATGGAATGGAATGGAAAGGAAAGGCATGGCAAGCCAAGGCATGTCATGGAAAGAAAAGGAAAGGCATGGCATGACATGGTAATACAAGGCATGGCATGGAAAGGAACGGCACATCATGGAAAGGCTCAGAATTTCCTTCACTTGTCTTTCCATTCCTTGCCATACCATGTCATGCCATTTCATGCATTTCCTTGCCTTTCCATGCCATGCCTTTCCATTCCATTCATTGCCTTGCCTTTCCTCTCCAATCCATGCATTTCCTTTGCATTCCATGACATGCCCTACCTTGCCATGCATTTCCTTATCATGCCATGTCATGCCTTGCCTTGACATGCCATGCCAAGCCTTTCCTTTCCCATCCATGACATGCCAAGGAAAGGCATGGAAAGGTAAGGAAATACATGGCATGGCATGGCATGACAAGGAAAGGCATGGCATGGCATGGCATGGAAATTGAAGGCAAGGAAATTCATGGCATGGCATGCCATGTAAAGGAAAGGCATGGAAAGGTAAGGAATGACATTTCATAAAATTTATATTCATGTAAATGACTGTATGGGAAAGGCAAAGAAAGGCATGGCATGCCATGGAAAGGCAAGGCAAGGCATGGCATGGAAAGGAAGCACATGGAAAGGGAAGGCAAGGCATGGTATAGAAAGGCATGGCATGGCATGGCAAGGCAAGGAAAAACATGGAATGAAAAGGAAATAGCATGGCAAGGCAATGCAAGACAAGGCATGACATGACATGGCATGCCAAGTGAAGGAAAGGCAAGGCACAACATAGAAAGGAAAGGCATGTAATGACATGGGAAGTAAAGGCATGKCTTGGCAAGGCAAGACACAACAAGGMAAGGTCTAGGTCTAGGTCATTATTTCAAGTTTTGTGGATGGTTATTTCTTGAATGTATTAAATAAATGTTTTATCAAAGTAGTGATATTGCATGTTATCTTGTATTCTTGTTGACTTAACCTTTTCTTGAAACCCTCAATTTCATGCTTAGATTAGGACTTACCCTCGATTTCCATCCTTTTTAGCTTGACGTCTAGGGTTTAGTTGTCATATTTCACCCTTAGACATGAATCGCATGGAAGGGAAAGGCATGCCATGGCATGACATGGAAAGGAGACACATGAAATGGAAAGGAAATGCATGACAATGGCATGGAAATGGCATGGAAATGACATGACATGGAAAGGCATGGAAAGGCATGACAATGGCATGGAATGACATGGAATTGCATGGTTTAGCGAGGAATGGAAATGGCATGGCATGACAATGAATGACAATGGAGTGGAAATGGCATGGAAAGGAAATGCATGCCATGGAATGCAATGTCCAGGAAAGGCATGGAAATGACATGGAATGGCTTGGAAAGGCATGGAAATGGAATGAAAAAAAAATGGCATGGAAAGGAATTGAAATTGTGTGGAAATGGCATGGCATGGCATGGAAAAGCAATGGAAATGGCATGACATGGAATGGATTGGCAAGGGATGGAAATAGCATGGAAATGTCATGGAATGGCATGACTTTGTAAGGCATGGAAATGGAAAGGTATGGAAATGCCGTGGCAAGGGCATGGCACGAAATGTCATGAAAATCCAAGGCATGGCATGGCATGGCATGGAAAGGAAAAACATGCAATGACAAGGCAAGGCGTGACAATGGAATGGCATGGCTTGGCAAGGCATGGAAATGGCATGGAATGTAAAGGCACGGAAATGGAATGACAATGACATGGCATGGCATGGATTGGAAAGGCATGGCTTAGCAAGGCATGGCATTGGCATGGAAATGGAATGGATTGGTGAGGCGTGGCATGGAAAGGGATTCGCGAGGCATGTAAATGGAATGGCATGAAAATGAATGGAAATGGTGTGGCAATGTTATGGCATGGAATGGAATGTGATGGAAATGCAGGGCATGGCATGGTATGGCATGGAAATTCAAGGCATCCAATGGAAAGGAAAGGCATGGAAATGGCATGGAAAGGCATGGAAATGGCATGGAAATTCATGGTATGAAAGGCATGGAAATGGCATGACATGGAAAGGCAAGGCATGTCATGGGATGGAATGGCAAGGAAAGGCATGAAATTTAAAGGCAATTCATGACATGGTAAGACAAGGCATGGCATGGCATGACATGACAAGGAAAGGAAATGCATGGTATAGAATTAAATGGCATGGCATGGCATGGAACGGCATAGAATGTCTTGGCAAGGAAAGGCATGACATGGTATGAAAACTCAAGGAAAGGAAAGGAATGGCATGGCTTGGAAAGAAATGCAAAAATTTTCACCTACACTTAAAATGCCATAAGAACTTCATTGGATGGAAAGGAACTTTGTGATATTATTTTAAGTCATATGTCCATATAAATGTTTTTTTTTATTTCTTGGGATGAGAAAGGTTTATTTTTTTTCTATTCTTGTTTCATTGCAATCCACATTTTAATTTGATTGTTTCCTTGCATAATGTTATGGAAAGTTATATTTATTGTTGTATATGTTAAAATGAGAATCTACATGATAATACATGGGAATCTACATGACAATGTCATGGCATGGCATGGCTTGTAAAGGCATGGAAATGGCATGGAAAGGCATGAAAATGGCATTTATTGGCAAGGCATAGCATTGGCATGACAATGGCATGGCGTGGAAAGACATGGAAAAGGCATGGCATGTAAAAGCAAGGAAATGGAAAGGCATGGAAAAGCATGGCAATGGAAAGGCATTAAAATTACGTGGAAATGGGATGCAATGGCATGGAATGACAAGGCATGGCAATGGCATGAAAATAGCATGCCATGACATGAATTAGCAAGGCATGGAAACGCATGGAAATGACGTGGAAATGGCATGGACTTGAAATGGTATGACATGGCATGGCTTGTCAAGGCATGAGACTGGAATTGCAATGACATGACATTGAAATGGCATGGAAATGGCATGGAATGAACAGGTTTGTAGTATTGGGTTTGGGAGATTCTTTTGTCTCCTTGTGTGATATAACCCAAAAATTGGTCAGGAACGTGCAATAAAATATCATAGATTATGAAGGGAAGGGAATAATGATTTCAAGTCTCCCTAAAGGAATTTTTATAGCAAGGCATTACTTTCTATGGTGTGTCATGAAATGCAACCTCGAAACCTTTATTTGTAGGTGGAAAATGATACCCATTCAAAGTTCTAGCTTCCATGCGAACTCTCTCATTGTATTGATCAAAATCAATAAGTTTAGTGGACATCATGGAAGAATGAATAAATGTTATTAATAATTGACAGGTTTAACAAAATTTACATATACCCACTACACAACCTAAACAAACACATGAGTGCATTAATGAGTCGTTGACTAGTCTTTTTGGCATTTATGAACGGTTACATATAGATCAAATTATTTTATACATGTCATGCATAGAAAGAGGGAAATAATTTGTGTTCCCTAGAAAATGGTCATATTATGGATTGAATCAACTTAGAAACTAAAAACTAATTTTCTGATAGAAATGTCAAGGGAAGGATAAGGTTTGAAGATCCCAACTTGTAACAACCCAAGATAAGATATTGGTAGGTGCATGTACTTCATATTCTAAATATATATGAAGTGTTTGGGTTGTCCAAATGTTGTGTATTTGCATAATTGAATTTTATCTTATGTCATCTTGATAATTGAGTAATTCTAGTACTAGTTATGGAGGTTAATTTGACATAATATTGAGTTGAGATTGTTCAGTCATTTACAATTATGTAGAAGATAAATGAGAGAAATTTATTTCTATAATAAAGTAAACATAGTTACCAACTTAATGAGAACTGTACAGAGTTCTCATTTTTTGGGGGGTCACCCCATTTTTAAAAATG
>SNQJ01S0047451.1:73772-94298 GCA_010110895.2 Picea sitchensis | reverse complement strand
TTGCTTTTCTCCTCTGTTGATTATCACCTCTGCGCCCTGCGTCGAATTACCTTGACCGCGACGTCTTGATCTGAGTCATTTGCATGTTTCTGCATGCGTAGACTGTGTACCCTTGGCGCGCTTGACTGTTAGTTGGGTTGCGTGATCGTCGTATAGAACTGGGCAAGGGTCACTACGCATTTTAGTCTTACCGGACTGCGTGAGCGCGTCTCCCATGCACACTGGCTAAGTCCCAGTGGTGCGTTCTATTGTTGGCTGCGTGTTGATCGGGCGTTCTTCTCTGACGGTCACCACAAACTTTTAAACCCAACACCACTTCCAATCTGTTATACGGATTTCCTTCTGCCTTTTTCTTCTGTAAATTTCGCATAAAAATTATTGGTTCTTGGGTGAATATAACAGTCAGTTAGTCAAGGTTATGGTTAGAATAACACCGTGTACGGTATCGATACCGACTGAAACGGAGAAAAGGGGCTAAGGGTTCCTATTAATAGCATATGGCCAATGTATACGAATATTAGCAGGTATAGTCCCTTTAATATATGATGTTATATTAGTATTTCGAAACACGCCGATGGTCATAATATTAATGCTGTTGCTACTGAATATTAGCATTTTAACTTCATGAACGATTGATATAATTTCCGTTAAAAATGGTGCTAATTAATGTTTCTGCTAAATATTAGCATTTAACTTTATGAACGATTGATATAATTTCCTTTAGAAGGGGTGCTAATTAATGTGGCTGTTGAATATTAGTATTTAACGTTATGAACGATTTGATATAATTTCCTTTAAAAATGGTGTTAATTAATGTGGCTGTTGAATATTAGCATTTTAACTTTAGGAACGAATTGATATAATTTCCTTTAAAAATGGTGTTAACTAAATATTAGTATTTTAATTTATTGAACCATTTTATATAAATTCCCTTTTAAATAGTAGTAATTAATGTGGTCACTGAATATTAACATTTTAGTTTTATGATCAATTTTATAAGGTCCTGTTTAAGTGGTGCTAACTAATGTGGTTATTCGAATATGGGTAAGGTTAGGTATTAAAGTTTGGTATACATTGTAATTCATTAACGATTCTATAATCATTACTAGTGACATCCCTCACAATTTGCGATATGTTATTGTGTTAATTTAAATAGGGATAGTGTCGTATTCAAATAATGCATTATACCTTGTCGTTAAATATTATTATTGTCATTTGAATTATGTGTAAGTTGTCTTCTGATTGACATCACCATAATCATGATATCATTATGAGCGCATTGTTATTAGATCTGAGTGCATGATTTAGTCTTGAAAGGCCATTCTTAAATTAGTCGGTTGTAGCAAATAACGTAGCATACATGAGGTTAATAGTTGCAATTTCATGGTCCGACTCGTGACACAATTGACAGACAGTTGATGTTTATAATCTGGTGTTACGCACCTTAAACTACCCCAGTCAATATACTAGGGTGGTTGTTCCTTATAGACGATGTTGAATTGGGGTCAGTTGTCGGAGTCCTCTTGTCACGCACCTTCCGTAAGGAGCGCAATTGTTTTCTCAGGTATGTTATACTTGGTCATGGTCAACTTTACCTTTGTCATGGTCGCGTCTTGTCGGTTGTCCAGGGCATCGTACAGTTCAATGTGTTATTCCTGGCACACTGACACACACATGTCTTAACACACAAAAAAAAAATAAAAAAAAAAATATATATATATATATATATATATACTCGTCACTAAAATGTTAGTCTTAACGAGGTGGTTCGTTACATATGGTATCAGAGCCGGTTCGACCCGCGACTTGGGATTCGCTACGGGTTTCGTTGGCATGTTTATGTTGATTATGTTGTCGCTAATTGAGTTGATTGTGTGCACAGGTAATCATGGTTGGAGGACGCTGCGGAGGAAGACGACGGGGTGCTAGGGGAGGAGGCGCGACACCTCCAGCAGCATCCACGCCGGAGGGGTCTAATCCCCAGGGAGGGCAATATGTCCTTGGGCAGGAGAAGATCGCGGTTGCCGATGTTGTGGGGATGATGAGATCTTTCCGACGCATGTCCGAGGCGCTGATCAGCAGAATGGATAGAGAGGAGGCCAGGGCGCCGACACATGCTGAGGTTCCACCGCGCGCACCGGCCGTAACAGGTAGCATTCACCGTGAGCTGTTGAAGGTGAAATTTCCGCAGTTCTTTGGTACCCCAGACGACGCAGCCGCCGAAGCATGGTTGGAGAATATGGCGATGTGTTTCGCACTTCGCAATTATACCTCCAACATGAAGGTCCGCATGGCGGTATTTCAACTAAAGGGGAGCGCTCTCCTATGGTGGAAGACGCTCCTACCGCAGCTGAACATGGTCGTCGAAGACGTGTCATGGGAACTGTTCGAGGAACAGTTCCGGGAGAGGTATCTTTCAGAGGAATTCATTGAGCGTCAGCTCAATGAGTTCAACGCATTACGTCCATCTACCAGCCGGGTTAATGGTTGAGAATAAATGGCGCATGTGTTTCAGACTTCGCAATTATATCACCCAACATGAAGGTCCGCATGGCGGCATTTCAACTAAAGGGAGGCCCTCCTATGGTGGAAGACGCCCCTACCGCAACTGAACATACCGCTTAAGGTCATGGAACTGCTCGAGAACAGCCCGGAGATATCTTTCGTAGGGAATTACTGAGCGTCACTACCGAGTTCAACGACACGCGATCGCATACACCGGCACGGCACGCTTTACACGTCTGATATGCTCCGGTGATCCGGAACAATCGAAGCTCAAGGTCACCGTGTTCGTTATTTTAATGGCAGCGCGTATGCTAAAGGTTACATTCGGTTCTCAAACTCGCATTAACGCCGGCCCGCAAAGTTTTCCCCCAGCGTAAGAGGAGAGCCATCGCTGGGGTCGACAAGACTTCCAGCAGGCGTGGTTCATCCGGTAATGCCGCGAACAAATGCATCGCCAACGACACGCTTCGTGGTATCGTGGTTTTAGGATCCTACTACCCCACGAAGACCGCCACCTCAGCAGCAAACACCCTATCGAGGACCAATACGCCAGCTAAGGAGCAAATACGCCGCCAGAAGAATAAATGCTTTAGACCGCTCAAAGATAGACCGTGGTTTCGTGCCTATATGTTTACTCGCCAAATTGTGACTACTTTACCGAAGAAGGGTGTTGACATGTGGAGAACTACACTAACGCTGGATTGTCCCTGCGGGAGGACTGTATCCGACTGCCTGACCCGCTACGCGCGAGATATGGGCAATGCTCATCTGGACGCTATGCCGTGAATACCAGCAGCACCCGGCCGACCGCAGGTTCTCAGATCTATTGTGTACCATCATCGGACCGCACTTAGTATTGATAGACCCAGCTACCGAGTTTTATTTCCGCGTACCGAAAAGAATTGCCATTAAGGTAAAGCAAATGTAACAGATGAGTTTAGTTTTGTAGAGATGGCTTCTGAGCCAAGGCAGGTCGGAGGAAAGGTTACAGTCTCCTTAACCTAAGAGAGTTTGTCACGAAGGTCAACTGAACAATTTATATTAGATCTTATGACATCGCGGATTCGATGGATTGGGTTGAATCGCACGGTATGCATACTCAACCCGCAAGATCAAACGCTAAGCCTTGGGGTCAATGCATAAAGGATGCGGACTCGGTGATAGTAGGACGGAAACCGTGGAGGTATCCTGAGGTTCATCTCTTCCCACAGCCTACTAAGAGTATGTGCAAGGGGTGCAAGCTCTGGCGGTCCCCGGCTTAAACGAAAAGTGGAGTAGCGTATACTCAGAACACCTCCTAAGTGGTGAAGGAGTTTACACGATCGGAGCTGGGATGCCGGCCGTAAATAGAATTTGAATTTACTATAGATCTAAAACCAGACCAAAACCGAGAAGGAATGCCCCATCTAAGATGTCTAATTCCTGATTTACAAGAGTTAAAATGCAACCAGTTGAGCTGCTGGATCTAGGACCCATAATGCCCCATGTATCACCGGGGCACCCGTTATTTTGTTCGAAGAAGGACTGATCATGGAGGCTTTGCATTGACTATCGTGAATTGAACAAGGCAATGATTAAGAATTAGTATCCGTTGTTGAGTATTGATGATTTGTTCGATTATATGAAGGGTGCGATGGTGTTTTGAAAGATTGAATTGAGATCAGGGGATCACCAATTATGGATCAAGGAGGATGACATCCCAAGACCTTCAAAAAAAGATTTGGACATTATGAGTTTACCGTTTTTCCATTTGGACTAATTTAACCTGTATTCATGAGTTTGATGAACTGCGTTCTCAGGAGTACTGGACGTTCAAGCATTCATTGATGATATTTTGATTCATTCTCATACGATGGAGTGGAATGACGAAAGCACTTCATGCTGGTACCACATGCTGTTTAAGTGAGAGAACAAATTTTATGGTAAGTTGTCCAAATGCTCCTTTTTATCAATCGGGGATTCACTACTTATGGCATGTAATATTTGGTGAAGGTATCGTCGTGGATCAAACCAAGGTTGAGGCTATTATGGAATGGCCACCGACGAATGTCACAAAAGTGCTTAGTTTTATATTTAGCAGATACTCATCACGGTTTGTCGAGGGATTTTCAAGATAGAAGGTGTCCGGACCACGGAATTGCAAAATGAAAACAAGAAGTTTGTTTGGACAGAATCTGTTCGCCGTGGCCGCTTAGGAGGCTTAAGGAGTTGTTGACTACGTACCATACTAAAGGGTCCCTGATGTGGATTACGTAATCTTTGAGCGCACCCATCCATCCAAGGAAGGTTCCAGCGGAGTCTCTGATGCAGACTAATGAAGTGATTGCTTACATTTCGAGAAGCTAAGAAGACATGAGGAAACCTATGCCAATACTACGATTTGGAATTGTTGGCCATCGTATATGCCTGAAGGTATGGAGACACTAAATTCGTTGGGCTTAAAATTTGAAGTAAGGACTGACTATCAGGTTACAACATTACTTTTCACGCAGGTGTTAATTCACACAACGGCGCTGGTCTGAATTGCTTCGAGATTACTTACATAAAGGAACAACCCGAGGCGATGCCTTGAGCTCCGAGGCCACGATCTTCTCGGTAATCGCTAAATCCAATTCATGTGGAGAAGGTTCACTTCTACTAGAAGATGATCATGACCACAAGGAAGTCAAGGATTTCTCAACAAACACTATGATGGTACTCGATATGAGGGATTTACTTTTGACAGAGATTATTATCGAGGTTTAGAGGTCGGATTTACAATTCCAAACGCATCTAGATAAGGATGTTGATCCCGATGGTGGGCCCATAGAGCGCCTTTACATGGCTCACCCGGAAGCCACGAAGATGAGGGCGCACTTTAAGCCCTCGTTTCCGAAAGGAATGAAAGTCAATATAGTCAACTTTGTGGTTGGTGCCCTGAAGCAGTAAAGGTCGTAACATAGACACCTTCGTGATTACTTCAAACTCATTACGCTGATTATTCCTCGAATCAAATGGGAAGTCATTCTCGGCTGATTTTATTGTGGGACCCGCCCGACGGCAAGGGAGACAACGAATTTCATTTTGTGGTGGTAGACACTCGAATTTAAGAGTGCTCACTCTATTCCCGTATGCATCTAATGACGTGCAACTGACATAGCGTTGGTGAGTTTCTCATCGAGATTGTGAGGTCGCATGCCTAAGAAGATTATATCCATCGAGATCGTGTTTATCGATCGTTTAAGTTTCAAGAGGCCTTGGGAACTCAACTTAATTTTAGTACCATGTATCACCCAAATATAGACGGCCATACCGAACGAACAAACAAAATCTTGGAAGACATGTTGCGCATGCACGGGATGGACCAACAAAAGCATTGGGAGGAATTCCTTCCACTATTAGAATTCGCGACAAGCAATGAAGCACCATTAAGATGGCCTTTATACGCTGACGCCTCTTGAGTTGGGATTGGCTTGAGATAGGGTTCCGTAGGAACGTATAACCAAGAAATGGAAGAGCAGATGCAAACCATAAGACAAAGGATAAAGCGGTTGCGATCGGCTGTAAGAGTTATGCCGACAGCGCGACCGAAGTCGGACCGCAGCTTACGAGGTCGCGTTGATCGAAGCCTTTCTGCTTAAACCATAAGAGTTCGAATGTTTGAAGGAGCTAAACTTTCCTCAGGTTCGTGGACCCTTCGATTTTGAGAGAAGGCCCGTGGGCCTATCAACCAGCCTTCCTGCCCGATTCTTTTTGAGGCGATGGCGTTTTTCATGTATCGCTTCGGTGACATATTAGCTTATCCTACACATGTATCATATGAGTTCCTTGCGGTGTACCTGAATGACGGAGTACTCATATCGAAGCAACCAGATGATCATCGTTCGACAAGCATTTAATGCCGAACGGTAGATCGTGTCAGGTCTAGTGGGACAATTATCCGACTCTACGATTCGAGGACGAGGCGATATGCGTCATAAGTTTTCATTTTTGTTTGATAGATAAGCTTATGATACCGGTGTGGTGTTTATGATGTTATGGTACATTTATTTCTGCATTTATACCGAGAACCTTCTACGAAGTTTAGTCCAAGAGGGTGTATGTAACATCCCGCCTCATGCGACTTACCTTTGAGGACACTTTGCACGCTAGTGATCCGGGATTTTATGATGATGAACTTTTCCCTTCATTATGATGTGTTAAGTTATATGATATGATGTTTTACTACCTTGATATAGACATGTAATCGCTTCTACCCGCTTCATTGAGGTGAAGGGTTCCTGCCTTGGAGGATGTAGAGGTATTTGAACTCCCTTGGACTCTGGATTGAGTCGGGAGTGGGCTATTTGAGTTGTTTCGCTTAATTTACAGATATTGTTTCATTTTGATGATATTCTGCGATCTTATGATATGATGTTGACATGATCCGACATGATAGTTGATGATGCAGACTGACGATAAATTTATGAACAGACTTACATGTGCAGTAGAGGGGTCACAAACGACTAAAAGAGACGTTGAGGGAAAGGTGTTGAAGAATCCATGCCACAACCTACTAACACTCCAACCATTGCTCGAATTGTAGGTTAACAATTACCTAGTTCGAGGATCCACGATGCCGTGAGGGCAACTGCGACAGTCGCTCACGATTATTTTAAGGGGCATGTAATAAGGCAGGTTCATTTTTCCTTAGAAGCCCTTAGTCTCCGTCCGGCGAACTTGTGGGTTATAGATTCTACCAATCCGCTGTCACCGAAGTGGTACCCTTGGAGCACTTAGTTCATCTTGAAGGGCATGTCGCAAAAATTGCAGCGTTTAGAAAGTGGCACTTTAGTAATGGTGCATCCCGGCGGCACGCCACATGGATGATGATGAAGAGACAAATTAAATGACCCTAAGAACTTAACCCCTGATAAAATTCTTAAAACTTAATTTCTATTCACAAATTGTCACTGTTCAAAACCAAACCTAAATTAAAACATCTCTCGCTAAATGTGACAAGCCCTAAGAAAAGATTTCAAAAATAAACCTAGGGGAGTAAGCCAAAACCCTCCTAGGTGTTAATTAAAATCTTATTAAAGTAAAGGGATGAAGTAACGAGGGAATTTAATTAGATGAACATGTATCTTTAAATGAGAAAGAAGGAATAAAATTATTAAAAGTGGGGAGTATTAAAAGATAGGAATCTTTAAAAATATTGAAATGATAAAAAAAAAAAAAAAAAAAAAAGTTCAAAAAAAATAAAAAATAAGAAGAGAGAATTAATTAATAAAAATTAAGAAATTAAGGAGTAAATTAAGGAATGACATGAGCAAATTAAGGAGGAATTAAGGAGTAAATTAAGGAGTGATTTGAATGAGGGAATTTGAGTCTTTTAAATTATTAAAAGAATTTAATTTGGAGAGAACTAGAGGCATGTGTGACTCTTGGATGGAGACCTGCTAGGGAAATTAAAAAATTAAAAATTAATTAATTAATGATTTAGGGTTTTGTAGGGCGCTTCCCCAAAATTGCTACAAAAGAAAGGGAAAGGAAGAAGAAACAAAAAAAGGAGAGGGACGTAAGCATAATCCATAATGCTGGTCAATCGCGGGTTTGATCGGATTGCTTGTGTGGAGTTAAAGATTCTCAAATTTGTTGGAGGGAAGCCACCGCTGAGGCGAAATGGAGACGCTTAGTTTATCTCTCGGTTCTTGTGGTATCCTTTACACTTGGGGCTATAAGAAGAGTACCCTCTAGCATCATCGTGGAGGTACCGGTGAGTTTTTAGACTCCGCAGGAGCGTAAGTGCGAGCCTGGCCTTCATCAAGGCGGACATCAAGGGCGTAGGAATAGGTAAATTTATTGAGTATGTTGCACTTGATATTAAGCTGGAAACTGAAATATGATTTAATGTTCTAAAAAGGTCGTCTTAGCAGTCACGCTTGCTGGTATATTATGGAATTAAACTAGGTCTGGCATTCCCTTTTTCATTTATTGGTTTATTGGTTACGGTACTCCATCCTCGTATTGTTGTTTAAAAGATCAAGAAGTTGTGTAAATTCCCGCTGAGAAAAATGGAATGGGTTGTATGCCGAATCTTAAATTGGAATCTCTCATATGTTGTAATTCATGTTCAAGTGAGTTTAATTTAAAAACACAAGAGCATGTCAAATTGCATGTGTTGAAACTATAGATTGTTGGACTGGATATCGAACGGTTGCGCCGACATTAGAGTGATAAATTCTTCCTTTGAGAGTTTTAATAAATTAGTACAACCCATACTAGATTCGTATATCACCGTTGTTTCACCTTTTTGTTTGTTTCCATTATTTCTATTCTGGTAAAATCCCCGAGCACTGAGTTGAAGGATTCAGATCACTGCCTCAATCCGTTTTCCAACCACTTAACTTAATCTTCTCTGCATTTTGAGAAGGGTCAAGGCTCTACGTATTCAGCCCCTGCTCAGCAAGGCGACTCACAGGAACCCTTTTGGCGAATTATGGGCCTTGAGGCACCCCCGTGGTTGAAAAAAAAAAAAAAAAGAAAACCTTCCTGTGATAATCACCGCTTTTACCCCGTGATACCCGCTCCTCGAAACCCTCCTAATATCCCAAGGTTGGGCGAATGTCAATGCAGGCAAATCCGCGGGTTCCCACTTACCGAGCCTCGATCCTTGCATCTCATGCCATGTATAGTGCCACGGCTGTATCTCACATGCCCGATCACAACTCGACCCCATCCACACCTACGCTAGCATCTCACCTGGGTTTCCAGATATCCATCAGTCCATTCCGCTTGAAAACCGCTGCTTTTCCCTGTTGATTATCACCTCTCACTACCGTAATTAATACCTTGACCGCGACGCCTTGATCTCGAAATACGGTAATGTTTCTCGCATACAGATCAAAATTCCTCAAGCGCCAGCTTGGACTGCTAGTTGGTTGCGCGGATCGTCAGACAGAACTCGGCAAATGGTCACTACGCCGTTTTAATCTTTACCGAATGCGGAGCGACGTTTCCTACGCACACTGCCAAGTCCTGGTGCTGTCGGTTGTTGGTCAGCGGTTGATCACGCTCTTTTCCCATCACCAATTTAACCTATAAAACCCAACACCACCTCCAATCATATACCGGATTTCACTTTTTCTCAGTAGCCCCTTATAAAAATTTGGTTCTTGGGTGAATATAACGGTCAGTTAGTCAAGGTTATGGTTAGAATAACACCATGTACGGTATCGATACCGACTGAAACGGAGAAAAGGGGCTAAGGGTTACTATTAATAGCATATGGCCAATGTATACGAATATTAGCAGGTATAGTCCCTTTAATATATGATGTTATATTAGTATTTCAAAACATGCCGATGTTTATAATATTTAATGTCGCTACATCAATATTACATTTTAACTTCATGAATCCATTGATATACTCCTGCTAAAATGGTGTTAATTAATGTGGCTGTTGAATATTAGTATCTAACGTTATGAAGGATTTGATATATTTTCCTTTAAAAATGGTGTTAATTAATGTGGCTGTTGAATATTAGTATCTAACGTTATGAAGGATTTGATATATTTTCCTTTAAAAATGGTGTTAATTAATGTGGCTGTTGAATATTAGCATTTTAAATTTAGGAACGAATTGATATAATTTCCTTTAAAAATGGTGTTAACTAAATATTAGCATTTTAATTATTGAACCATTTTATATAAATTCCCTTTTAAATAGTAGTAATTAATGTGGTCACTGAATATTAACATTTTAGTTTTATGATCAATTTTATAAGGTCCTTTTTAAGTAGGTGCTAACTAATGTGGTCATTCGAATATGGGTAAGGTTAGGTATTAAAGTTTGGTATACATTGTAATTCATTAACGATTCTATAATCATTACTAGTGACATCCCTCACAATTTGCAATATTCTATTGTTGTTAATTTAAATAGGGATAGTGTCGTATTCAAATAATGCATT
Source organism: Picea sitchensis (assembly GCA_010110895.2). Taxonomy (NCBI): domain Eukaryota; kingdom Viridiplantae; phylum Streptophyta; class Pinopsida; order Pinales; family Pinaceae; genus Picea; species Picea sitchensis. Next base: position 83,859 of record SNQJ01S0047451.1, on the reverse strand, counting down.
ATACCTTGTCGTTAAATATTATTATTGTCATTTGAATTATGTGTAAGTTGTCTTCCGATTGACATCACCATAATCATGATATCATTATGAGCGCATTGCTATTGGACCTTAGTGAATGATATTATCTCGAAATATTCTGAAATTTAGCCTCATTGTAGCAAAATAAACGAGCATACATGAGGTTAATAGCTGTAATTTGTCCCACCTCAAGGACACAAATTGACGCATGCTTGATGTTTATAACTGGGTGTTACGACCTTAAACCACCCCCTACCACACATACCAGGGTGGCTGTCTCATAGACCACAGATCAGCCTGTCTGAAAGTCCCCTGTCACACCTCCAGAGGAGCGTAATTGTTTTCAGAGCAGCATTTTATTGCGAGTTAACTTCTTAATTTTTATTAAGTGGTCAAGGTTTTGTTTGTTGTCTGGCATCAGGATAAATAATGGGAAAGTATTCCTGGCACACTGACACACACATGTCTTAACATTAAAATATATATATATATATATATATATATATATATATATATATATATATATATATATATATATATCATTACTAAATGTTGGCCTTTAATCGAGAAGGGAATTATACAGCACCCATTTCAAAAACTAGTAAATGGGGCCCAACTCAAGAGGTATAACACACAGTATCCTCAATATATATTGGTGAAAAACTCTCTGGGGGTTCTAGCAGGATCCAATTAGGTCGAAAAAACTTTGAGGTAGTCTATGTCGGGTAAAAAATAAAATAATAAGAAAATATATAAAAAACAAATGTGACAAGAAATAAAAGAAAGGAAAAATAAAGATTAAATAAAAAAAAGATATTAATATAAGCAATAAAATAGTTGGTTATGAAAATTAGTTATAAAATTGTTCAAAGGAAACAAGTTATATAACCTACTCGAACCGTAAAAAAAGTACTCATTCGATAAAAATATACTTAGCATGAAGAGAGAAAAAAGTCCTTGGCCATTAAAAAGGATACTTAGAGAAGGAAATAAAAAATCCAAAGGAATTTCAACACCAAGATAGGATATGTGCCATATTTTAAAGAAATGAGCAAGTCAATGAAGTGAAAGGGAAGTATCCAACTTAATTAAAAGTGAAATCCCCCTATAAATCGAGTGTGAACATTATAATTCAAGTGAGAAAGAAAACTATAAATCAAGCGAGCGTGGGAATTACAAATCATGCAAGCATGATTATCTTCAAATAAATCAACAAAATTAACATGGATTCAAAAATTAAAACATCGACCAAGTCAACAAAGAAAATTATCAAGTTATTCAATTGACCAGAAGAACCAACCTGACTAGACTATCTAAACAAAATAGATAATGGAAGTTGACCAAGTCGGGAAAACTCCGAAAGAAAATAAAATCGACTTAGTCAAAACAATCAGCCAGCAAGAGTACTCTGACACAATCAATCCCTGAAAGGATAGGCTTGACTACAACTTTTTTGTCGAATCAACCATTCCCTCACAAAGACAAGCATTTACATCTACCATACCTATCAATGTGTGTGAATTGATAATACTATTGGCCAAATTAAATTCTCCACTTCACTTCCCGCCTATACATATACATGATGTGTATGACTTTCCTTCTCTATTACTCCCTCTCGAGCATTAGATCACTCATAAAGCCAATTTTGTAGATAATCACTTCACCCCCAAACCTCATAAACTAAACTTTTAGTCTAACCAACAACAAATTGCATCCATGTCGATAATGAGAGGTCTAGTTTCAGACTCTTTGGTCGAGCCATGAACAAGAGATAAATTCGATAGAGTCACCTCACTACAGTTAAAAGTATGCATGCATATCATATAAGGTGTGAAAATTTAGGATATGAAATGAGATAAACATCATAAATAATTCATTGCATGGGACATGGAGACCATGGTTCGGAAAGGAAACAATTTTGTTGAAGAAAGTTGACATTCAACATTTCTTGGGGGGGCCATAGGTGGCAGAGTTTGGTGGATGGAAGGAATAGGCTGTGAAATGTATGGTGATTTGATACTAGAATGAGAATTTTTGGTTAGAATATCCAATAGGAATCACTGGAGTAATGGTGCACCATGTTACAAAGTTACCCCGTAGGTGAACCATAGTTCCCAAAACCTTAAATTCAAACAACTCGATATAGTTCCTTACATGAGGAATTTCGACAAATAATTCCAAGGGGTTATTAATTAATAGGGTAATAGAATGAAGAGTGAAATGGAATTGTATCATAATCTCACTATGATTCACAAATGTAGGTCAAGCCTCTGACATCAAGATCATGATGCTTGAGCCTCTTGTCCAAAATCTTCAATCATGCATGAAATTTGACTGGGTTGAAATTCTAGCCACAAAAATCAAGAGTAATTGCAGAGAATTCCAGGAAAATGGGCGTGCCATCAAATTTTATTCTCTACTAATTTGGCTCCCCACGATTCAAGTCATCCTATTAAGGGAGCCAACATTTATATAAATCACACATATGGAATGTTGAGAAGCTAGGTGAATAATTTGAAGAATGTATCACACATATGGATAGTCGACAAGACATTTCGATGGGAAATGTCGCCAATTTCCCACATCCAACTCAGTATCGATTGCATTATGGTTTAGTGTGGATTCAATTGTGTGAGAATGACAACATAATTAGAATATCATTCGACAAAGATCCATATCTTTAAAGAGACTGATAGGAAGTTTGGATATGTAACATAAATCCCTCCAAATGTGCTACATGACAACCTCACCTTACTAACACCTATGACATATGCTAAACATGAGGATTAAAGAGAAGAAACATTGTGCGCCATTCCATTTGTTGAAAATATGGGTATGGAAGGAGGAACACTTGGAAAGAAAACACCCATAAAAGGAAAGAAAAAGGAAATAACATCCAAAACTAAAATATCTATTGACCCTGATGCAAATCCAACATACATGGATATTATCCAGAAAGAAACATTTGAGTTGGACACTACACATAACTTTGATGACCTAACAATGCGAGAAAAAATTCTCTCTATCACAAACAAGATAGTTGAGAAATTCAAATTGCAGGAAAAGAAAACCTGACAAGATAAAGAAATCACTAGAAATATATTGAATTTGAGTGTTGGGACAACATTTCAGGAATAAATGACAACCCTCAAAGAAAAGAGTAATGAAGAAAAAGAATCAAACTGACCTTGGAGAAACGTGTCAAAACTAGGTGAAAAAAAAACATATACTAAAAGACAACCAGAAGGATATTACATGTTAGATGACTACTGCCACATGACATCGACAGAACGAAAATAGACCCAACCCAAGTACTAAACCACTTCCAAAAAGGAAAATAACAATAGAAACTACAATTGACCTAAAAATGGAGTCACCTCCAATCAACCCCACTCCAATCATTGAATAAATAACAACTACAAAAGAAGAAAAAAAACAAGAAAAGAAACCAAGGAAAGAACATTGTTGTGTGTCCTCTAAAGAAACTTTTTCAGATTCACTACCTAGAAGAAGTGTTCAGGAAAGGTAAAGGCAGTATGACTCATAGGAAATTGAATAAATCATATAGAACATAATTTGTATAGGGCATCACTCAATCGAGTTGGATTATGTGAAAAATTCAAATAGACCCAACCTAACTTAAGAAAAAACTAGTTAGAGCAAAGTAAGTTAGTCAAGTCATTTCGATGCATTTGCAGAAACTAAACCACAAAAAATACAAAAATATAAGGACAAAAGGATACATATAATCAAGGTTTAGAACACACTAACCCAACAAATAAATCAATTGCCAATGAGCCTATTGTAGTGCCAACAAGTGGAACCGATCTCCCTGCGAAATCGGACGAAGAAATGGAAAAAGGCCATAAGAAGAAATAGATAGAGAAAGAGTAGGATATATAAGTTAATGTTTTGTAGCTTCAAGAGGTATTCCCACTAGTATCCATAATGTTAATCATGTAGGAATCTTTTTGTGCACCAAATTACACTTTCGTACCAATGAAAACACACTTGGGATGAAGTTAGGGCTTCATGGGTTTGATGATGGGATTTGTGGGCTAGTGTTGGGGCTTCAAAATCACAAGGAGAAATAAAATATTTTGATTTAAGGTTGAGTTTATAAGGGTTTTATAAGATGACATTACATTCCTATATAAGGAGAGGAAATATTGTGACAAATACTTTAGTGACCGTACAATATTTCCGTACATGTACGTGAGTTTCAGTGGAGACAATCATTTACGTACACAAGCCTCACTAGAGGTAGTCGCGTATCTATGGGGACATAAAAAAAGATTTTTTGGCAAGATTGGGGCCATTTTTTGTGGGGATGTACAACAATATTTCTGGTAGTAGATTTGTAAGATGGGGATTTCCCAGGATTTTGCAGAATTGATTTTGCTGAGAGGACTAGTTTTTTTCCTCAATTTTGGTGAGAAATGAAAGGATTAGGTTGAGGGATGGAAGCAATAATTTTTATCCTAGGAACCTCATATAAATATAATGGATAAGGATAGAAGGACTCAAAAAAACTTGGGCATGAAAAACAAGATGATTTTGTAAGTGTTCTTCGTATCTTTCTTTTATGTAAGAATTTGGCCATTCTCCCTCATATGAGAGCCCATTCTTTTGGATTTAAGAACAAGTTATTTTTGGAATTAAATTCTTATTTACTTGTGAATGATTCAATTAGTGGTTTATTTTCCATTTTTCTAAGTAGTTAGGCATCTAAGTGTGTTTATGTTTAGATGTCAAATTCTGTAAAAGTTGTGTATATTGTTGAGAACATAGACCAGATCTAAGGTGTGTGCGCACCGTTCTGGGTGCAAGTAAAAATATAACATACAATAAGGTGTTAGAAAACACTAACCCAAGAAAAATATCAGCTATGAATGGCCCTACCATAGTGCCAACAGGTGCAACCGATCTCCCCGAAAAATCTGACAAAGAAATGGGAAAAGGCTAGCACGAGAAATAGATAGAGAAAGAGAAGGATATACATAATGGACCAAAGTATTTGAATCAAAACATAGAATAATAGGATAAAGGGGACAACAATACTTAGAAAGGTTCACCTAAGAAAATAATCCCTTCCCCATGTATCCTTCCCCTTAGAAGTCTTTAGAAAAATCAGTGAGATCTCCCCAAGAAAAAATGAAAATAGGGATAAAAATGATGCATTCAGAGAAGACAACAATAAAAATAATGGCATGAACAAGGAAATCGATCCTCTGAATGCCACACAAACATAAATATGGAAAATAGATGAAGAAAATGTTGAAAAATGATGACCACGTGAACAAAGGGAATGATTCTGGTAAAGACCGGGATAAAGAAGACAATAAAAATACAGAGCAACATTGTACCAGAAAGAAGGAAAATAAGAGGAAGAAGAATACAATTCATATAAAGGACAACACATCAAAGATAATCAAATCCATGACCTTCAAACTAGTCATGTGATCAGAATCGACCTCAGAAACTGTGTTGGACCCATCGGTAGCATTAGATTAGCAAATATCCGACATATATAAGAAATTCGTAAAAGAATCGACCAATAGATCGAAAATATCTATGAAGGATGGTTATTGACTCATAAAACAGAAGGATAAGGAGTTAAAAGTAATACAATGTTGTGTGCTATTTGCAAAATAAAAAATTTAGCATAGAGCACCCAATAGAAGGAATGGACTCATTCGAAGAATTTAAAGAGTTAGTCAAATAAGTGGTCGATGTAGGTCCCAAAATTTAGTAGGAAATCTAGGATCTCAAATGACCAAATAAAGAAGCAAAACAACTACATAGTTATACAATAAGAAGAAAACAAGAGTTGATGGCTCGTCGAACAACAACAATTCTCCAAACAAAATATGAGAAATTCAAGGAGGTCCGGCAACACTTGGAAGTGGATACCTCACAAGAAATGGTAATAAATTGGATTTCATACTTTGTTATGACTTACAACAAGATTAATGTCTATAAGAAAACAATTTATGACTTGATAAGAACTAGAGAGGTAACCACTAACCCAAAATTCAAATTGGCTATATTAAATCATATTGAAAAAGGACAGGAAGACAAGGTTGAACTGCCCAAGAAAGAAAGGGAATGATTGAGAGAAGAGAAGGAGTCTCAACTAGAAACAAACAATTCCATCAACCATATCGACCAGATTAGAAGAAGAACAAAATTTGGACCCAGAGTTGACTTCAGTGTAGGATTCCCGCTTGGTGGAAAAACTAGATTGCTTGGCATAGTTGGACTCATTGGGGATGGAGGCCCAATATTCAATCGACGAATGGAATATGTTCTCACAACATTTTCATAAAATTACTCCATATATCTATTTAGTAGCATTTGATAAATTGATGCAACAACCTGCAGAGAAATCAGGTGTTGCATCATGATATCAACATAGATTTCATTTTTTCAATGCAACAATATCATAATTGAATTTCCCGACTACAAATCACCAATGAGTAACACTGAAAAATAGTATTCAAAGGGAAAAAATAATCCCACATGGATAAGAGAACAACACCACTACCTCCACATGTAAAGTTTCATGAGTGGAAAATTTCAAAGGAAGCACTTGGAAAAACATAGAAACCAAAGGATCAAGTCTAACATGAGAAAACACCCTGATCAAGTAGTCGACATATATTTATTTTTGGTTTGTTGCACATATAAATCCTTCCTCCAAAGTCCCTTTTTCATTCAGTTCTTAAGAAAAAATTTAGGCACAAATCGATAGGTCGACAAAATATCTAAATCTTGTCGGTCCAATAGATTAAAGAACTATATTGGGGAAGTCAAATATAATAAAACACATGCTGCAACATTAGAGAAAACCTGAAGAATCCATCATGATTCAACATCATAATTATTCTCTTAACTTGTAACTTCTCTCATTTTTCTCAAATAATGATAATAGTTAAATATAACCTGTTGGTGAAAACCTCCTTGGGGGTGTTAGTGGGTTTTGAAAAATTCTTTTTGATTTTCATAGTAAAAAATTCCCCTTACCTGGGATGAGAAAGGAATTGAAGGGGGGGATATGTTGTATGGGCTAGTCAACCCTAATGACTAGACCCACTAGTTAACCATACAATTCAAATGTAGAAGTATAATAGAGGAGTTAGTCGAATAGATCATTAGAGTCAACTGATGAAGCAATTAAGAACTGTAACTGACAAGTAACTACTATGACATGTTTATATATGTGACTTTGTAATAGAGAGAGGTTAAGTGATATTTTATTCATATAATAAAAGTGTATATTTTTTTTATCCCATTACTTATGTATGCTTCGTTGTATATCTATGTGTGCTTGTATGTAATGTTGTAACATATGTTTTTCTATGTAAGGAACTATTGGCATCTTTATCATACTTTCTCTCAAACTAAAATACACATTAATATGTGTAGTGCCTTGTACATATCTATGTGGTGTGATTTTTTTTTTTGCATATATCATATAAAAGAATCCCAAAAATATTTTATTTTTGAGATTTCACTATACATTTGGATTTTGACCCCTGGAATGTAGTTTAATTATGTTGACAGGATTTTAGAGACTTTGTTTTTATGGAAATGGTGACTTCCACTGAACTTGAGGTACATGATTTCAAATAACATATAAGAATAGGTTTTTCCATGCATCCACAATTTTCATTATTAACCTCCTATATTTATGTTAGAATTCCTTACGTTAAATCCCATTAGGTTGTGACTTTATCCACTGCACTTTTGCACATCATAACATGCATAGTAGTCCCTACCCTTGTTGGAATCCCTAGTTAGCACCTGAATTTCCATTCAATTTCCATGATGTGATTTTATGTAGCTTCAACAACCCTAATTTAGTCTATTCATCACTTGAGATTGAGACTTATTTTCCTCTCCTCATCTGTATTTTGGCCATATCCTAAGCGGGTTCCCATATTTTTATGTTTCCTAATGGTCATTTATGAAATTTTTTCTTGCATAATTTACCCTACCAATGCACTTATGTTTTCCAAGATCTCACTTACTGATATTGTAGTATCCCTTGAACATTTTCCTCTTGTATTATTTGGCCTCTAGTTTTCATCCACCTACCGATGGAGAGAACCGCTATTAAGAGTGGACCTCACTTGCTAGTGCCATTCACGTTCATTTTTCTTAGGTTGATTCCATGAACTTGGAACATAGGAGCATGTCGTTAAGCCACTCATTCTCTCGAGATGAGTATAATTTTATCTCCTTTTCTGGACTTGTAAAAGGACACAGAAAAAAAAACTTCCAATTAAACTTTTATCATATTTTTCATATTTGTGAAAGGAAAAAAAAAACACAGTTTAGAGTAAACTTTTCTCTCTTTTTCAGACTTGTAAAAAGACATGAAAAAGACACCATGATGAGTACACTTTTATATATTTTTCATAATGGTAAAAGGACACAAAAAGACACTTCCAAGTAATCTTTTATCTCCTTTTCAGACTCGTAGAAAGACATGAAAAATACACTTTTGAGTAAACTTTTATCTCTTTTTTGACCTCATCAAAAGTCATGAAAAACAAACCATCACGAGTACACTTTTTACTATTTTTCAGGATCATTAAAACTGAATGAAAATTACACTGCCAAGCATATTTGTGTCCTTTAACGCTCGGTAAACCATGAAGGAGAAGAAAAAACCAAAAAAATTGAGGGTTTTTTTAATGATTGATATATTCTCAAAATGACAATGTCAGTCGAGTCACTGTTGAACATGACACTTGTTTAAGTCATCATATTACAATTGGGTTTCATCTTTCATAGGAGAAATCCCAATAATATGAGTCAAATATAATCATCTAATTGTTTACTCTTCTCATCATGATGGAGTGTCCTTCAATGCCTCATGCATTGTTCCACTATATTCATCCATCTCTTATGTCTTGTTTCCAAGTCAGGATTATGTCATGGTATATGTTTAAGGGAATTTTAAGCCTAAGTCAACCATCTTGTGTTTTGTTGACTTTTCGAGTAATAAATCATTTTGTCAATACTACTTGAATATTTCATTTCTTCACATCATCTCTCGATGTATGTTTCATGTCAATTGATGGGGGATACATTAATTCCCTCCTTCGATGGATCTCTTCCTATTGACTTCAACACATTATCCAGGAGAGGGATATATAAACTAGGTAGTACCTTGGAGCTTATAATCCTTAGTGTCAGGCCTCCTCAGAATAGATAGTGGGTTTTCATCATTGACTCATAATCAATTTAATATATGAGTGTTCAATATTAGATCCTCTATTCATACTCACTATGTTGTACTAGGTATCTTGGGGTCCATTTTACTCATTGATGGGATCCAAAAATGACATCTTTTTATACCATATTTTCCCTACCTTTAACCCATTTCCATTTACATAGACATCGTATCAATCCATCATTGTGCAAGATTTATAATTAATGTGTTTCCATTACAATTCTTTAGTACTTTAAATGAATTTATGATTAAACATTAGAAAATGATTGTATTTTCTTTTATCTTTGAGTTAATATGTAAAGACGATGTGCCAAAAATGTTGTTGTGCATAATTCAATATCACCACATGACGTATTTTGGTTCCCACTATTGCCACTCAGTTTCCGCAATTTCGACACAGTTGTTGCAATTCCTTACAAAAGTTGTTGCAACTCCTTACAACAGTTGTTGCAAATCTAGAAAATATTTGCAACTCCAAGCACTATTTCTTCAAATTTGAACATTTCTACAACTTTGAACACTGTTGCTGCAACTATGAACATTGTTGTGACTTCGAGCACTATTGCTGCAAATCTGACCATTGATGCAAATCAGGAGAAATGCTTCTACAACTCTAGGATGATGATGTTGTTACAGGTATGAAATAACTGAGAGGGGGGGGTGAATCAGTTATTGTAAATTATTAACCATTTCTCTCATTTTTAACTTCGAATCATTAATCTTAGTGGAAGTAAGTCTTTACTATGAAAACCAGTGTTATAAACATAAATCATATAGCATAAAGAACAGCAATCACACATAGCATTCATTCACAAGTATGAGACA
>SNQJ01S0047451.1:14558-28784 GCA_010110895.2 Picea sitchensis | reverse complement strand
TCCACCATGTTGTTGTTCTTGTTTCTATTTTATCAATTGTTGTTGTTTATGATTTATCATTTATGGAGAGTCATAACACCATGAGTTTCATTTCCATACCTTTTTGAGTAATCACGACCAACAAAACTTATGATTTAAACTAAAATTGATTAGTAACGATTTTATTGTTTAGGGTGCACAAACTATCCTAGGATTTACTCCCTTGGAATAGGATTTTGTGAGTAAACATCTCCAAGGAAATTAAATCAACATATGTGTTTGAGACATGGTGTTGAGAAATACATTCTATAATTGGTAATATCAGGAGGCTTCACTCACACCGGAGTTAAGCACGCGGTCGCACGAAGTTTGTTGAAGGGATAACCCCTGTATACTCACCTAGCATCATAGATATTTCTATGGATTTATTCATATTTGGGGATCTTTCTAGTATCCATACCTCTGTGAGAGGCGGTACTTTCAAGGTTTCGGTATTTTCTACCCTGCCCATACGGTAATCCGGACTTATGACTGTTCGCATGTGCATTGGTTATATAGTGGTTGTTTATTTGCTTGACTTAGGTTTCTCATAGGTTACTTGCAGGGGTTATTCTTATTTTATCCTGAGTTAAATAGGCGTTGGACAACACCCAACCTTTATGGAATATTACCTCTCTGGGGGGATCTGACCGACTGGTTGTTAAGCCTACAGGGGCCCTTATAACTGATTCTATTACCTCCAAACTTTAGCAGGGAGTTTTAGGTCCCTCTTGGGCGAGGCATACCTTCATTAGCGAGGGAGGCCACTTAGTTGCTTTAGTCCATTTGCATGCATATTGGTCGTATGACATTTTGGTATTCTCTTTGATTACTAGTTGGCCCTAGGACTGTATTTTTTGGTTTCACTATCATGGATAGCATAGTGCCTTTTACTCCTCCATTCACTGCTACCCCCCTCATGATGAATCCTCATTTCATGGGGGAAGACCCTTCTATTTTTTACAATGGTATGCATGATTACAACACTCAATCTGCACCTTGGGTCTCTAGTCATCTTTCTATTTATATGCCTTCCCACATGAAACCCCCTCCCTGGTCTAATTATATGAATCCTAACATTGGACCCAGGGGCACCATCGCTCCCATGCCCACTTCTTCGCCTGATATGAGTCGTGTTCTCATGGGAGATTGAAACCTTCCGCCTTATGGATCCAATCCTAGTTATGCTCTTTCAGGATCCAGTGCTCAGATGGGTGCTTATTACACCCCACCCATGTATCTTTCATCTGCCATGTCGCTCCCTTTAAACACTTTTTCTGCACTAGGTCCTCAAGTACCCCTAGGTCTTCCGTATGGGGAGAATCAATTTTATAATTCAGGCTACCCTCCTTATGGGACACCCTCACAAGGGGGAAACATATATCCTCACTCAAATATTTATTATCCTACCTCAGTCTCTTTCTATACCTTAATGATGATGCCTGTCCAAACCTCTTCAGACCACCTTGGCATAAACCCCTATGTTTCAGGGCCAAGATAGGGAGTATACCAAGATACTTTATGGTCTGCAATGTTTCAAAATCAATCTTTTCCAGGACCTTGGAATCAAATACCACAATCCATCTCTAGCCCAACCATTGTAAGCCACACCACTGCACCATCTCCCACCTCTTCTATTCATGTCGAAGATGAGTCGACAATTTATACAAACCATGTCGACAACTTGCTTCCAATCTCTGGGAAATATGTTGGGGGAACCATCCTTTTCATCCCAGATCATAGCTGTGTCACATATCCAACTCCTATTCATCATACAGGAGATGAATCTCTCTCCTCGGCTAGTCCCATCGAGAAACCTAAACGTCTCAGACGTAAGCCTAAATTCCTTTGGAGGACATGTGAAGGAAGCCATCTTACTCGCTTGTTCCCAGTGACTGTCGGGATACCAGAGGTATGGGGCTCGCCCAAAATCCCTTTGGACTCCAAGACACCCATGGTTGCACCTCATACCACTTCACCTTTAATGATCTCGATGGTCTCACAGTTGATATTTTCCTCTGACCTCACCCCCTCCACAGAGGGTGAAGCGTCTCCTACCCCCGTTACAATGCATCATCTTCAACCTATAATTGAAGAAGTGACCACACCAGTGCCATTTATGGTCAAACCGACTCTCCCTAAAAAGAGTGATGCACCCCCCTATCACGTCATCAACATTCCAAGTATTCCCCCTTCTAAAAAAGAAAGATTCATTCTTCCATCGAGTACTCTCTCTCTGAGTTCTGACAAGGTCCCCTTCGTCTGGGAGGACTTGACTGGACATCCCACACCCCCACCTATGTTTGTTCCACTAAAAGACATTATTCGAACCATAAAAGAGACTATGTACTTTGTTATCACTTTCTCTTCCTCGACTTGAAGAGCTTTGGGCTTTCCCAATCTTTTGTCAGCTATCTGCAGGATACTGAATTTCAGCAGAAGGCTGGGACGGGAACCTTGGCCTCCCCCTTTACATGTTGATTAGAACAAAAAACGAGCCTTAGTTAATCTCTTTTCCGACTCATTATTAAAAATTGAAAATATGGCCGAGTGATTTGTCCCATTCACACTCGTTAAAACTAGATTTGAAAGATCATGAGTCTTAGTTAAGCTCTTTTTCAACTAGCTATAAAAAATGAAAAAGATCATCGATTGAAATTGTCTTTTTCACACTCATAAATTGGATTTGAAAAGACATCTATTTGGCACAAGTTTGCCCCTTTTTCACACCAAGTAGACTAAAAGATATAAAAAAGGACATTTTTTGGCATTAAATTGTGATTGTATCTCATGCCCTTGCTTGCAGTATTGAGCCTTTAGCTAGTTCTCTCTTTGCGTTATAAACCATGGCCCGAGTATTTAGTATTCTCAACGAAGCAGAGCCTTATTTATATCCTTCAAAATTTTACACCATATACCCTGGAGAGAACATCACCCTGAGTATCCATCTCCTGCATGCATTTCCTTGCATTGAGCATAGGTACATTCCACTGTTGGAATTATTTTTGCTTACTTGCGACACTCATTCCGTCCTCTATATCATAGAATTCACTTGTTATAAAAAAATTAAAAACGACGGGTGGGAAGGGAGTACTATATTGTAATTGGCAACAATCGTGTCACCTTTGAACAAATCACAAAGTTATTGAGTCCTTGCATCATCATAATTTTGGGTTTAACATGGCCTTAGGAAGCTGATCTYGTTACAAAAGTTTCTCTACCAACTGGTTAATCTTCCAGTCACTATAGAGAACATTATGGATGCCTCCTTCATCTAGTTGTCACATCATTAAGTCTATGTTGTCAGATTCCACCATATGTCTCATGCTCTTATTCAAAGGAAGTCTATCAACTTGTGTTATCCACTCATCATAAATCTTGACTTTGCATGTCGACCATACCCTTAGTTTGTCTCAGAATCACATGATACTTTGGTCTTATGATGCACCCTAGCCCTACTTTCATCATTGGTAGGTCACCTTGAACCCAACAATCGACATTCATCATGGATTTTTGACTCGGTGGTTTCCCTTCTGTTCGATGAAAAGACATCTATTCACACTTTGGGATTCATGAAGTGTCCTGGATGCGATTAGCCTTATTGGTGGTTTCCTCACCTTTGTCAGTAGTTTTCATCATTGGTTGTTATTCAGAGGGTCTTATTCATGTACCACTTGCATTTGGCACACGCAAAAGACACACATGGTTGTTGGTTCATGAACATGTTCTTCATCCGATCTCCACCAAATCATGAAGATCCTACTTTGTTCCTCATGCTGACAGATGAGAGATGCCTTAATTCTCTCCTTTTAGCGGGTCTCTTTCCATCGACTTTAGCTCATGTATTCTAGATAGGAGACTTAGAGTTTTATGAGTACCTTGAGGCTTGCAGTCATTAGTGGAAAGCTCTCTTGCCATTGACATATGGGAATACATCAATGTCTCCTGATCAATGGATCTCTCAAGTGTTCGATGCAAGCTCCTTTATTCTCATTTGTAGAGATGTACTTAGTGCCTTGATACCTACTTTCATCATTGGTAGACTATATCGCATTTGTTAATGGTATACCTCAATGATCGATAATCAAATGATGTCTCACCATGTTCGACCTCAACTCATTTATTCACATGATGTAGACTTGCACCATTGGCATATTTTATTGATGACTTGAAGACATCAGTTTGTGGACGCATCTTTTCTGAGTTGTTGCTTCCATTTCATTGGACCAGTAACTATTTGAATTCAACAATCATGGGAGATTATATTGTACTCCATGGTATACATATATCTTTAGATTTATTTCGAGACTGGTTTGACTGGGCCTTGTTCGTGACTATGACAACTATTGGCATGTAACCGCATTTATACTTGCCTACTCATGGCCATGAACACTTGTTGGTATATTTTCCACATGGATATCCATTGTATTCTTGGAAGCCATGTATGCAAAGTCAGTACATAATGTAATGAGCAATTGATTTTGTCCAACTGGTTCTCTACCACTCCACTTCTGGGTTATTTATAATGTATTTTGGCCATCACAGATACTCCTCTGGTCTCACACATTAGGGGGCATTTGTTACAGCAAGGTTTTCCTCACCATTGCTATCTTGCATAGACTTATCAACCCCTTTTTGATCAATCTAGAGCCAAAAATCTATATTTTTCCACATATACGCTCCCTAACTGCTTTGCAAGATGCATATATGCTTGCTTCTCCACTACAGCTCGCTTATATCAGGATTTGTTCTAGAAAATAAAAAATGAAGTCAGGTTTCCATGCCACAATAGAAGATCTCTAATCTTTGGCCTTCCATATACTAGAAACGTTCCAACTCGACTCTTTAGTTGCATTCTGGAGGCTATAAGAGCACAATTTCGAGCTATGGAAAAGAAGAGAAAGCATTCAACTTTGAGAGCAAACTTACTCTGGAGAAATTACTTCATATTCAATCTGCATCCCTTTGTCCCTCAAGTTTGAACATAGGGTTCAGCCCCCAAGCTCTTTCCTTATTGTCGAGAGGACCTCATTACCTCTTTGTTATGAGCTTGCCTTTGGTGGAGGATTGAAGTGGTGGAGACCCAGTTGGAAGGAACTTGGTTTCTTGGTTTCAAACTGTGCTGACACGGAAGTCTATAATGTTGATACTTTTGTTGATCAATTATTAATAGAAATACTCCTTTCCCGTCCTATTGATATCTTGAAAATATATGATTATTATCCATGGGCATGTTTGTAATGTTTATTAATGGATTGTGCTATCTCATGTGCTAACTCATTTTATATATTGTCACTATATACTTGCATCACTTGTTTGTTGAGAACTTCTTGCGGGTGTAAATCTTTGAGTCAAAGTTCTCAACGATGAAACGACATCAAATGATTGGATCGAGGTAGGCTTCTTCATCATATTGGACATTAGTTTATATAGCGCATGTTGGAATTGAGTTGATTTCTGCAGTCATACCTGTCTGTTGTGTTTTACCCTTGGCCATAGAGAGTTTTTCCCTTGTAACACGTAGCCATCTCATCTCTTCTCAAAGATAAGCTACCACCATTCTAGTGATTCATTCACTCTGTAATTTTACAGTTTCTGTACATTTCTTTCATTAATAAAATTTGTGCATTATTGTATCTCTGTGTTTATTGAAATATCTCTATATATTTATGTTTTATATCTTTTCCTTCATTTTATTCTCAAAATAATCTATATTAGTTATTTTGTAGTACTCTAATTTTTTCTTTGCAGAACACAAACTTCCCTTTCTCCAAGGGTTTGGTTAGAGTATCTACAACCTGCTCATCTTTGGGAAGATTTAGTACTCCCTTCTGGATCCTATCCCAAATGAAGTGGTATCTAATTTCAATATAATTGGACCTTTCATGGAATACTGGATTCTATGAGAGTTTGATACAACTCTGATTATCGTTGCATATCATCATAGGCTGCAACTCCTTATCAAATAAATGTGTATGCAATTTTCAAAGTCAATATCTTCACAACTACCCATACTCAGTACTGTATACATTTCCTCTTCTAAACAAAGTGCTATAGAAGTATGGTTTCTTCTGAACCAAGTAATCATTGTTGATTTGAAGTTGAAGTAGAACCCTAAGGTTGTCTTTCTATCTATTCCAATTCCTTCCCAATATGAGTATGTATATCCTCGTAAATCCACTCCATATCCTCCAATATATCTCAATACATACTCCAATGTACCTTTAAAGTAGCTGAGAAAAATTTTCGGTACTACCCAATGCACCTTCCTCCACTGCACCATGAACCGATTCAAGGTGTTCACAACAAAACAAATATCTGGCCTAGTGTTGACCAAATATGTGAAGGATCCTATTGGTTGCCTATATATCCAGGGATCCACCAACTTTGAATCTCAAGTGACCGCCTTATTTAGATTGGAAATAATAGGTGTGGTCATCAGTTTACAGTCCTCCATACTACATGTTGTTCCTAAGGTTAATCCTAAGGCTCAAAGAGTAATGTCAGGCATCAAGAGTGTTTAAAGAAAATGTTTTAAATGAGTGTTTTTCCTACCTATAGTTCTATAAGAAATGATCTTTAAATGAAATTAATAAGAGGACATTACAAAGGTTGTATTTCGTTGTCTGAGTCACAATTATAATATCAAATGGTGTGAAGGAAAATTACAAAAATGTTAAACAAAGTTAGGCATCAATTGCAAATGAGTCTCACCTTGTTTGCAGTAGAAGAAAAGTAGAGAAGGAACCCTTGAACATGATATGAAATGCAATAAATCACGTAGAATACATGTCTTTTTTTAATCACAATAAGTATAGAGGAAAAAATGATTACCTAATGAGTTGCTGATATAATATGATCACAATAGTTGTAATACTAAATTGCAATGAATCGCTTTCCAAGGAATTACATAAAGTAATTCAAAGAAATGAAAATACAGAGGAAGCATATAACTCAAACTGAATGAAAATTAGAATCTATGTCTTCACTTGTATTAATACTCAAAAAGAGAGTTTCTCTATTACATCCCACAAGAAGCAGACTACATTAAGCTAGAAGCCCTCCCGAATATATCTGAAATCTATCTATTTATATAAAAATTGTCTCAACTGAAAAATCATTCGATTTCTTATAATATTTAATTAAAATAGCATATATCTCAATAAAACAACAGTGTACAATTTTTTTTTATTCTTGTTGGCATTCTCTTCTATCTCTTCGCATGTTGGTAGGAGTGTTCCTTTTCCTTAGTCCTTTGGGATGAGTACAAATGTCACAAATGCCACCTTAATACTTCGACATATTGTCTTGGCCATTTTAGTCTCATTGCCATCTAACCCTCCAAATATGTTCATCCAGGAAACAAATCACAGTTGAGATCATGAGGGAAGGATAATTGAACGAATAAAATTGCATTGGCTCGTCAAGGAATGAATAACAGGAATAGATAAAATTAACCGTCTATGGGAAGAATGTTGATGGAACAGCTGCATGATGATAAAGTGGGGATAAGGGGAGATTAGAATGTGAATGAACACGATAAGTGGTTGTTGAAGTGGATGGTATTAGGAGCATGGAGGGTGTGACAGAAAGGAGGGTGAAAGGTGGATTGGGTGGAGGACAGGTGTTGGGTCAGGATTCTAGTGGTCAATTTTGCGTGGGAAAGGGGAAGTGGTTTCGAGGTAACCCACCTTTAACCCTGCAATGCACCCAGTGATGCCACGTACCCTCGAAATAAAACTGTGGTTTAAATTGTGGGACTACCCTTTGAAATTAAATCTCATGCAACTTCTCGTCACAATCGATCTCATTTTTTTATCTTCATGATCCATTAAAATCTAACTGTCGATATTTGTAAAGAGATAAGAACCCAAAGTTAAGCCAAGGTCATAGCTCTAATTCATATGTAGAGAAGATAAAGAGAATTTCCTGCAATTCATGTCCGTCGATCTGAGTGGGGGACAAGTATTAGAAGATCCCCATATTAGGTGATCTCGTACTCCAGGGGGAGGCAAGAAGTGTTGAGTAAAGAAATCGCGAAGACCCGAAGGCCATTTGGACCATTGATTGAAGTGGACAAAACATAGGAGATTTTGCACTTCGACGGATAACCACTTCGAAAATGTGTGAAGGGAGAATTCTTGAAGCCCGTGGTTCCAAAGTAAATCTTCATCATTGAAATCAAGAGGAAATGCGACAAGATATCCTGTACCTCGAAGACTTAATGCTTAAAAAATTTGCACTATTATGCATCTCGGAATGCCCGAAGCCCGTAGTTCCGAAGTAAATCTCAACCATCCAAATCAAAAGGAAATGCGATGCCAGATATCTCACTTCAAAGACTTATCACTTCAGAAGGTTTGTGATGTTAAGCATCTCAAACTCCTGAATCTCATAGTTTCGAAGTAAATCCAAACCATCCAAATCAAAAGGACACACGACGCCAAATCTCTTATTTCCGGGACTTATCACTTTGAGGGTTTGTGTTGTATACATTCTTGCTCCCATTTCTATCCATTTTTCCCTTCCTTTCTATATTTGGTCCCTTTCTTCGTTTATCAATCTTCCAAATTCGTTTATCGTTCTGCTAGATTTTGAAATCTTGTCTATCGATCTTCCTTTCAACTTTTCATGGAACCATAAAATTAGCCTGCCTGTAACAAGAGAAATATGTAAGCTCTTCATTGAATAAAAAATACTAATCGCAATTCAAATCATTAACTTTATCTAATCATACATATCGTTAATACTTCAATGTTCAAAAGTGTTGGAGACAATTAGGGTATAAATCTTCCGAAGGTCAAATTCACGAAGAAGTTAATCTCTTATTACTAACTTTTATGTTTTACTTTATCATGCTTTAAACCTTGAATTAGCCTTAAGTACTTTGATGTTTTAGAGTTCAGGGTTTTCATTGTTTAGACTTGCTAGAATACTCGAAGCATGAAGCTCTGAAGAGAACGTTAGATACTTTCTTTAAAACTCAAGAAGCTTCTATAGTTCAGAGATCATTAAKACTGTTTGATAAAATTATAGTAGATAATCGATGGTGGATATCGTAAGAACCTTTTCAACARGYKATGGATTTATCTTCAAATTTAAAAGGTGAATCTCTAAGTTTCTTTTTCTTTTTTGGGTGAAAATTTTATTTCTAAGAGGCAAAATCTAAAGCTCAAAATCTAAAAATTAAACGTGTTGCAGCATAGGATGCATGTAGAGATTGCGGCTCCCTGTGAGGAATGAAATAATAGAAAACCAAGTGCCTTTATTGGGTAAATGGAGTCATTATTTTTTTTTGAAAAATACTTTCTAGTTTTATTTAATCATGCATAGAAAAATGAAATTATCCAAGTCCCAAGACCTTCAAAACATAATCAATAATACATTTCAAGTTAGGCCAAAAATGAAACTGATATCAGAATTGTTTAAGATAACCAAGTAATTTTAACTAGAATATGAGGCTTCAACCAACTTTGTTTGCTTCAAGGTTCAACCGATGTAACATATTTATTTAGGGAATCCCCAGTTGGTTCAGGATTTAAATATCACTGGAAAGAGAATTAGATGAAAAATTATTCTATATGGATATGTATGAAAACCTTACAGATACCATAGATATTGCTTCACTTCCACCAAGACTGTTCAGTACCTCGGTGAAGTTATCTACTTCTCCCATTGAATTTCCTTTCACGACTTCAATTAGCACCTTTGTATTTTACTGAGATGAGGGAAATCAATATATTAATTTTCTTTCATCATCTCCTTTGGAAAAGATGGGGGCAATCAGATTATGAATTTCCTTTCACCATTTGTCTTATATCTTAATATTTTTGAAGTGGGGGCAATCAATCTATATGTAACATACAAGGGATGGTACATGTTTAAAATATTTAGGCTAAAAATAAGGTCTACCAATAATTTTAAGAACACTCTGAAATCGACTTCCTTCTGATTTTCAGTACACCATAGCGTATAGGGAATTTTTTTATGGGAATTTGTATCTTTTCAGGGATAAACCTTGAGCAAACTTGTCAGTTTAAAATCTGATATCAAAGATAAAATTGTCAATATTAGCCAAGACATACTTTTTCAATTAAAATCAAAGGAACATAGAGATTTTCGCTAAAATTTGTTTTGAAAATATGATTTTTAAGTTTTTATAGCCAAGGCAAATTTCTTTGTTTCTATGAAGACTAAAGAAAATAAGAAAGGAGAAAGAAAATATTAAGTGGATAAGAACTTGGGGATTGGTAAAAAATGACCCAACCATAGTTTTGAAGGATTAGAATCAATAAAAATCCTAATCCTACACAAGTTTTTGCAATTAGTTCAGACTTATTTTGAGTTTATTTATTATTATTATTGTTTTTGTTTCAGAGATGGCTTTTCAATTTATCGGTGCGACACTATAATTTTATACATTTCTAATTTTCAAGTCAGGTGATAATATTATCATGAGAAAAACTTCCTTTTCATTTATTTCAATCAATTATATTCGGACTATAAAATAGAATAGGAACTCATGCCTTATCTTTCTTTTGAATTTTCAACAAGGAATATTATTTATATATCACCTGCTTTTAGAGAAGTCAAAAAGATGAAAAGAAGAGTGTTGAGTTTTTCTTGAGCCTCATATCTTGTTCAACAAGATCTATTCTACAAAGAACCAAGAACAATACATGACATGCCTTCATCCTTCTGTGATTAGGCTATGGATTCATAATGCCTAAAAAATGAACTATATTGGATGCCAAACTGAGAAACAAACTGCTGAACTGAAATAAAATGTTGAACTCGAATGCTGAAATGAAATGTTGATTTGGACAACTTATTTATATACATTGGCCCTACACTAATAAGGTTAATTCGATTGATAAAGTAATATGGAATTTCCAATGGATCCATGGAAATAGTGGATTGCTTAACATACCTTGTTTTATATTGGATGAAGGAATGAAAAAATAATCAATTTTTTGCAGCAAAGAATGAACAGTTATCTTGCGCTTACTGCTGAATTTTGGCTGCACAAAAAACACTGCAACATTTTGGACCTCTTGAAGGAAATACTCCAACCAAACAACCACTGGATCATGGAAAGATAAAGAATTTTCATAATCAAGTGATACCTCTTCCTGTTTGCCTAGTTGCATGAAAAGCCTTTGCACACATTCTCCACTACTGATCTTTTATTTTCCTTTCTCGAGAATGCCATATTAAGGCTCACTAGTTTGTTTCTCATCAGTTGCTAAATAGGAGGGAGAGGTCAACTTCTCCAGTAGCCCCTCCTTATCTCCTTCATCGCCTATCCAAGAATCTTCTTCATCGCTGTCATACACAAGATGATTTCTTTGACAATGCAACTCATAATTTTAATGTTGAAGTGAACTCTCTGAAGAAGAAGAAATAATTTGTTGCTCATCAACTTCAATATTAAATTAGTCATAGTTATCAAACAAAGGAGAACTATTCTATGTTTCCATGCATGCTGGGAAATACATCTTCTCTTCTTCATCATCTAGATACTCATTAAAAACATGTTTATTATATAAAATATATGAACTTTGACTTTCAAAAACTTCCATTTGTTGATCATCTAGTAATGATGATTGAATAATAGCATATTGATCAAAATAATAATTTAGAATAGTGGTTTGATCATGACATTAATTACTATGAACATTTGGTACAATGTCAAATGCAATTAGAATATCATTGTCATTGTTAGTATCATTACTAAAATCATATTTTCCCAGAGTTGATTGCTTATGGAATTCAATAAGCCATCAACCTTCGCAAGGATATAGACAGGGATGATTTTAGGGGCTAAATTTCCATGGTTTTTCCCAAAAAAATATTCTCTATTCTAAAAATAATTCGCCCAAAGTCTATAGGATCAAATTATTTTACCTTAAAAATTGCAAAAAAATTATAGAAATTGTATAAAATCCTTAGAAATTTGAATATTTTTACCAAAATATTGCCAAACATTTCTACTTGTGATATGAGGGATTAGTAAGATTCTCCAAGGTTTATACATTTTAAAATAAATTTACATCCTTAAAATCATTCATGGATATAAATCAAAAGAAGATTCCTCATCTTCCCTTTGATCTGCTTTAAAGAATGGAGGTTTTGCAAATATTTATTCATTTTTACTTGCATTGATGTTGTCTTCATTCTTACTGCTACAGGAAACCTCTTCTTGATTTACTTCAAAGTCTTCTTCATATAAATTTTCCTGATCTATTTGAAGGATATCTTGTTTTTCTGCAAATCCTTCTTCATATAGTTGACCACAATTGCCATCATGTTGTAATTTTTCATCAAAAAACTAATCATCTTTACAATCTTGTTCAACGGAATCTAAATTGCAACAGTCTTCAAAAAGAAACATTGATGAAAACATATTTTTCAATATTTATGAAAATATTAATGGAATTCTTTTAATGATGAAATGCTGGAAGGGAATAGAGATTTGTACAAAAATAGAGCATCCCCTCCTAGACTAAACATGAACTATTTCATCAAAATATCTTCATGATGAATATATAATTAATGCATGAACTTATGAAATTCAAACAAATGTTGAGCAAGATTATCATCTTTATCCTCTCTAAAACTAGGAAGATGATCTCCCCATTGTTTAATATCAGGAACATAATTTAGAAAACCAAAAATATTTGTAAAGTCAAAAGGAGAAAACCTCAGAACAATCCAAGTAATGAAAGAACTTGACATTTTAAAACCAATAGAGTCCCCAATGAATCATGTGGAGTCTTCGAACCAAGGATTTTCCAAGTGAAAAATGAACCTTTTCATGTATTCAATATTTGTTCACCATCAAATATTAAAGTTTTACTTTGTCATTTTCCCAGGGAAATATAACTTCGTTTCTCCGCCCCCGACAACGACGCCAAAAATATGTTATTCTTGAGATTAATACTAAGGTTCAAAAAGTAATGTTAGGCATCATGAGTGTTTAAATAAAATGTTTTAAAAATTGCTTTTCCTACGTTTAGTTCTATAAGAAATGATATTTAAATGAAATTAATAATAGGACAATACAAAGATTGTATTTTTTGTCTGAGTCACAATTATAATATCAAATGGTGTGAAGGAAAGTTACAAAACTGTTAAAGAAATCTAGGCATCAGTTGCATATGAGACTCACCTTGTTTGTAGAGGAAGAAAAGTAGAGAAGGAACCCTTGAAATGATGTGAAATGTTGTAATTCACGCAGAACACGGGCATTGCTTTACTCATAGTAAATACATAGGAAAAAATTCTCACCTAATGAATTTATGATATAATATGATCACAATAGTTGTAATACTAAATTGCAATCAATCACTTTTCAAGGAATTACATAAAGAAATTCAAAGAAATGAAAATACAGAGGAAGCACATAACTCAAATTGAACAATAATTAGAATCTTTGTTTGCACTTGTATTAATACTCAGAAAAAGATTTTCTCTATTACATCCAACAAGAAGAAGCCTACATTGGGCTAGAAGCTCCATTGAATAGATCTAAAATCTATCTATTTATACAAAAATTGTCTCAACTCGAAAATCGTTGGACTTCTTACAATATTTAATTAAAATAACATATATCTGAATAAAACAACAGTGTGTAAATTTTGATGATTCTTGTCGGCGTTATCCTTCATCTCTTATCCTGATGGTAAGAGTGTTCCTTTCCTTAGTCATTTGGGTTGAGTACAGATATCACAAAGGCCACCTTAATAATTTGACATATTGTCTTGGCCATTTTAGTTTTGTTGCCATCTGTCCCTCAAGATATAACATAGTTACCAACTTAATGAGAACTGTGACCTCAAAACGAGAACTCTGGCCCAAAAAACCCATATTTTTGCATAAAAAACGTTAAAATCAATCCCCAAATCAAAAAGTGGTGCTACCGCTAGCACCATTTTTTAAAACGGGGTGAAAATTACAACATTTTTCAAACATGGGCTTCAAAACTTAGACAATAGCTTAGAAAAACCTTAAAATCAACACCTAAAAACAAATAAGATGTTTTTGAATTTTTTTCTTTTCTTTTCAAAACGTTAAATTTTGAGATCATTTTAAATCGTATTTTTATCACTTGGTACCATTAAAACTAAAACCTCAAAGTCAACCATCAAATTGAAAAGTACTGTGCTACCAGTAGCACCCATTTTAAAATTGGGTATGAAAATGACA
>SNQJ01S0047450.1:30190-55163 GCA_010110895.2 Picea sitchensis | reverse complement strand
GGAAGATCCTTCTAGAAGCGGAAGCTTCTATTAGGTCTTCTTACATCCGCCTTATTCTATTTTATTGAAAGGCCTTATTAATATTGACCTTTATTACATCCAAATACATTGATCTACCTATGTGCGGGTTAGGACCTTAACAGTCGAAGGTCGAGGTGGATCGACAACAAGCTGAAGGTCGAGGAAGTTGATCGGGTAAATTCGAAGTCGAAGGTATCGACGAAAATTTAACCGACAAGAGGTCGAAGTGCGGGCGTGAGACGACTGAATAGAGACCGAATGAAGG
Source organism: Picea sitchensis (assembly GCA_010110895.2). Lineage (NCBI taxonomy): Eukaryota > Viridiplantae > Streptophyta > Pinopsida > Pinales > Pinaceae > Picea > Picea sitchensis. The sequence goes on along the minus strand of SNQJ01S0047450.1, from coordinate 54,877 downwards.
CCAACTAGTAACCTGACTTGCAATTCGACTGTAACAAAATCCATGGATTTGCGGGATTTGTAGCCAATGATATGCATGTATCTTTAACTGTTTTGGGGCGCCAATCTTTAGGGTTTTCCCTATTGTAAATCCTATAAAGAGGCGTTTTGTAAGGCCGTAAAGGCTAATGAATCATGTAATTCTATAATGCACTTATGCAGGTTACTGCATGTGTAGGTATAGGTTGTTGGTCATGCATATGTAAGCCGATTTGGCTATAGGGTTCTTGCATAGGCAAGAGGGTATGATGTTGATTGTGTCTTAGGTGTGGACCAAGGTTAGGCATGTAACCTTTTATTCTAATTGAATAAGACAACAATAGAGAAGAATTCTTAAAGGAATGTTGGTTTCTCCCGATTAAGGGTTCCAGGGTAAAATCTCGGTGTACTGTGTGATTGCTTGTTTCATTTACGTTCTTGATTAAATTCTTCTTCTCTTCTGCTAGGATTAGTGTGGAAGTGTCCTGCATTTCCTGACAATCAATACCTTAGCCACCTAAGCTATGAGAGTTTCGAATGGGGACCACCTAGATCAAGAGATTGATCACCTTTACAAAGGTCCTTAAAATTAATGGCTGCAAAGAAAAATAAATTTATAAAACAATTAAGAAGGTTGGAAGAGGCATAAATAGAGATTGAAGTTTAGAATAAGATAATCCAAGAGATAATCTCCCATACACTCGAGGTACTACTCACAAAATTGCCAAGATCTTAGGAAGAAGCATAAGAGTATCTTTCTCTCCTCCAAATTGTATAAGAAATATGCTAGACTCTGCTAAATATCCTATTGAATTAAAGCTTCATAAAGGGATATATGCAATACCTTGCTCCCTATGACAAAGTATACATTGGAGAAACTTGGCACTCAATCAAAACCAGGTTAAAAGAGAACAATGTTGATATACAACATGGAAGAATCAATAAATCTGACATTGATGAACACTCTCACACCTTTAGTCACAACATACATTTGGAAAATTCAAAGGTGTTAGCTAAGATCCCTCATCAATACAAAAGAAAAATATGAGAAGCACTGGAGATCGAGAGATTTAATAATAATATCAACGATGACGATGGTTTCAGATTGAAGGAAGCATAGAAACTTGTTATGCATCACATTAAAAACAACTTAGCCCCCTTAAAACTTCTCAATATATAACTCAAGTCGACCCTAATCATTGAGTTGTTCAATCCCTGAACTATTGCATATTAATAACTGAATGACAAGACAAAGAGAAATCTTGAGCTATTTTAGTTCTCCGAAATGGACCTGTTCTAAGGTTCGAGAATTACATTTAAAGTAAATGTAGATTTTTCTTTATTAATTGATTTATATTTTTAATTAATTAATTAATATTTTTTAATGCACATGACAATATCCCATCTCCGTGCAATAAACATATAATTGTTAACACTTTCACATGGTGCATTATTTCATTTATACTATATTATATTAATATGTAGAGTTTTTGAATTCATATAAAAGAAAATTAATAAATTAACAAATTTATTTTTTTATAATTTTATCAAAATTACAATTCCTTCCTTTTAATTGAAAAAAGTTTTGATTTTAATTTTTTTTTAACGTTAATAAGTCGACATAATTAATTAATTAAGACAAAAACTTTACTTTATCGAAAACAAATAATTTAACCGTAAAAATATACACTTATTCACTCGCTCCATTTATGTACCCTTATCGAATATTCAACAATTACTTAGTTTAAAAGTTTAATTAAAATATTCAACTATTACTTAGTTTAAAAGTTTAATTAACCTCATTGGACCTACGTTTTAAATCATAATATACTTTTGTTGAACGAGTTATATTAGAGACCAGACCATACCGTAGGGTGAGTTTCCCACAAAACCATTCAAATGAGGGTAATCCAAAGTCTCCTACTAGAGATCTCATAATATAATTAATTATTTATAATTAACATGTCAAATTTTTATTTGTAAATTACATTACATGCAAAGTAGTGCAAAGTGTGAATCCATGTATGGATCTTTCAATTCCTTTTGAAGTGAAAGATTGAAATATTTTCCAAACATAATGATGGGTTCTTCATTTTATTTTCGAGGAGTAAATTTACATGAATGTTAAAATTAAAAAACGATTATATTGATTTTAAAATTGTTCGAATATATTTATTTAAAATGATTAATTGAATATACTTTATTTAAAATGACTATCAATTTTAAAATTGCATAGGTTAGATTCCACTAATTGCAAGATCCTATCAAAACAAGGCTACATGGCAGCGTATACCTGCCGCTATACAGGTATAATAAAATAAAACAATAGTTGTATTGAATTCACCGCATGCATCGAGATGAAGAGATGCATTTGAACAACGAATCACAATTTATAAAAATGTTTTAAAATAATTAAAAAAATCAAATTGTAATGTTATACCTTTAAAAATGCTCAAAATTATTTTGGTCAAACCCCAACTAATAGACGATCAATAGCATATCCAATACTATATACCACCCCAAGCGGTAGGTATAATAACCAATATCCCTTCACATTATTTTGAATGATCTAAAAAAAACTAATTTCATAAAACATTTAGATTATACATTGTAAAACTTCAAACTTATATTTAAGATTAACACTCAAAATTTGTAATATAAAAATAAAACTTATATTTAAGTTTAACCCTTAAAAAAATTGTGAAAAAAAATATACAAATGCCATCAACTTTGAATTGTACAAAATATTATGTTATTTTATTTTAACTTTAACACTCAAATAATTGTGAAAGAAAAAGTACAATTGTCATTCATTTGAATCCTACCTACAAAATATTATTTTATTTTATTTAAATGTGCCTAGGAAAAAGGTACCCATTAAATGAGAACAACCAAAAAAATAAAAAAATGCATGTCCATGCCAAAAAAGAAAGGGTTATTTATTTAACAAGATGGGCCCCCAACTTTTGACAATATATATAAAAAAACAAGAAATATTTATTACAATAACATTAGGGGAAGTGAAGGCAACAATAAGACTTCAAAGTTTTTGGCCAATAACATATCACATATATGAGATTTAAAATTTAAAATAAATAATTATTTTTTAAAACTTTGGATAAAGGGGTGTATATTTTATGGTCAACCATAAATTAATAGAAAGTCAAACCTAACTCAAAGCTATATACCATGTCTATCGACAGGTATAATAATAGAGCGTATCTTTTTAAAATGATTAAGTAAAAACGATTATATTGATTTCAAAATGATAGAGGTTGCCCTTTTTAAGGTTTTTTTTTTGTCATTTTAGTGAATTTATAAATTGCAATTCAATAGATTCTATGAAGCTCCATATAATTATAGGGACAAATAAAGTGAATGGAATTTTGCACCTTTATATTTAGTGACAAGGTATTTTATTTAAAATATATGTTAAGGGGTTGTTAGAATTTGAAATTGATCAAAATTGGTAACAAGTGATTTTGAAAGTTAAAGTAAAATCTTAAAGAATGTGAATATGATTCTAGATAATGGAAATGTTTGGAATTCATATAAAAATAATGAAAAATAATAAAGATAGTTTTTTTGAAAGATTTATTAGGTGGATTGCTTCTTGTTTTAGCTATTGTTATACAATTAGATGTTAATTCTTATACAATTAAATGTTGAAAATATGGAAATATTGGTGGAATTCCTGAACCAAAATTTGAATGCAAATAAGGTAAAACCTTTTATTGTTGAAAAACATGCTTTTGTGCTCATCACCACACTAAATAAATGCACACATTATGTTTTAGGTAAGCACGTGGTGGTGAAAGTGTCGTTTCCCATTATAAAGAATTTGTTGTCCCAAACCTATCTTCAAGGTAAGTTGGTTAATTGGGTTGCTAATATTCAAGAATTTGACATGGAAATCATGATTGTCGAGACTGTCTGTTGTAGAAATTTAACTCTCTTTAGTGTTGAGTCTCCAAACATCCTCGAGGATGAAGATTCTTTTGTTGTTTTTGAGCTTGAATGTTTTGATATTAACATTGATATAGTTTTGGATCCATGGTACCAAGATATCATTTACTATTTATAGAATCAACAATGCCCTCCTCATTTGTAAGCTAAAGCAAAAATGAGGTTAAGGATAGAAGTTAGGAAGTATATGTTGTTGAATAATTCCTTATAATGTAGGCATTTTAATGGCATGCTTCTTCGATGTGTGGGAAAGCCATAATCCAAACTCATTCTTAAGGTATTTCATGATGGCTCTCACTTGTAGTTTCATCGTGGTAGGCACTTTGCAACTAAAGCCAATGCTCACAAGATTTTATGGTATGGATTTTACTAACCAAGCTTGTTTAATAAAGCTTTCACCTTAATAAGGTATTTTGATAATTGCTATAGGTGAAGAAAATATCTCTGTGATGATTTTGATCCCTATCACTACTTGTTTTCCTTTTGCAAGATGAAGTCTTGATTTTATACGCCATGTTAATTCTCTCTTTGGGTGGTTACATTTATATACTCACAACCACTAGTTATTTTACTAGATGGGTTGAAATTGCCTCGTTGAAAAATGCTAATGTAGAACATATAGTTTCCTTTTTAGAGGAAAATATTTAATCTTGCTTTGGTTAGTGGTAATGGTAGTGCCTTTGTGTTAGTGGAGGTGTTGAGGTTATTTCAACAATATAATTATATTGTTGACCTCGTCACTTTATTACCTTTAAGCTAATTGTCTTGCCTAATCTAGTCATAAAAATATGATCAAAATTATTAAGGGCATCATAAGCGATAATCCTCGAGAATGGGATTTGTAGCTAACTCATGCTTTGTGGACATATTGGATGACAATGAAAATTAGGATTGGTGAGACACATTTTAGGTTGGTTTGTGGGAAAGAATCTCTCATGCTCATAGAGCTCGAAATAGCTAAATAATACTTATCTTTCCAAATAGAGGAGATGGACACTAGTCCAATATCTTAGAGTTTCAATTCATTAGAAAAGAAATTACATAGCTCGAAACATAAAGACATTCCTTTCTTAAAAAACATCATGATAAGAACAAATCTATTCAATCTGGGCATCGTGTTCTCATTGAAGATTCTACTCATGAGGATAAAGGCAAGCACACAAAGTTTCAGAAACTTGGCTTGGCCCTTTCACCATTACTTAAAATTTCAGCAACAATGCTTTCAAGTTGAAACACAACCAAGAGAGGCTAATCTTGCGTATGGTGAATGGATTATCCTTGAAGCCTTACTACTCTACTAAACAATGAATTTAGCAAAAAAAGATGAAAAAAATAAAACAAACCCCCAAAAATTGTTTGTTTTTCCTTTATATTTATTGCACTTTAGATTATGTCTCATCTCTTTTATTTTTCCTATTTATTGTTTTTAAATTTTATCTTTAGCTATTGTTATTCTTGATTTCAGTTTCATGCTCTTTTATGGTTTCCTTTAGTTGTTGCTTGCTTTCCCATACCTTTTTTTATTTACCCAGACCAATAAAGCCTCAAACAGTGGGAAATTTGCTCAAACAACACCCATGATAGATTTGATTTGTATATCACTTACATAGTTGTTGTTAGTCAAGTTTTGTAATAGGACTGTACCATGGAAACAAATTGCAAATATTTCAAGAGGTTCATAATGCTCCACCTCATTAAGTTTTGTTATTGTTGTAGAAGTGTTGTTTGGTTTCCCAAATCTTCTTTATCTCTTCTTATTCTCTTCCCTATTATAAAACCCTAGTTGTGGTGTTCCTTGATGGCTAAAACATAATATTCAGAGAAAGTTAGATAGAAATATAATCACATAAATGAAATAAGAAAAACTAGAATATGGAAATAACAAAATAATCAAACATTTATTAATACTCATCACTAAAAACAACATTCACTTTCCTCTTTAAGTAGATCTCCAAATACAATAATATTCACTTCTCAACTGATTACATACCTTCTACTACTATATATAGTTTTTAATTGACCAAAACCCTAACCACCTAGTGGATCTCCACTAATAAGGCTTCAACCTGTCAGGAAATGAGATACACTTCCACACTAAACCTAGCATAAGAGAAGAAGAATTTAATCAAGAATGTAAATGACAAAGCAATCACACAATACACAAAGATTTTACCCAGGAAACCCAAACCTGGAAAACCAACATTCCTTGAGCATTCTTCTCTCTTCTTGTCTTATTCAATCTGAATAAAAGGTTAGATGCCTAACGTTGGTCCACACCTAAGACACAATCGACATCATACCCTCTTTCCTATGCAAGAACAACATTGTAGCCAATCTTACTTATATTTGCATGACCAACAACCTACATCTAAAGATTTCTCTAAAGATTGACTATCTTACGATTCATTCATTGATTAGCCTTTATGACCTTACAACACACCACTTTATAGGATTTACAATGGGAAAACCCTAAAGACTTGGTGCCAAAAAATGGTTACAGATCCATGCAAATCATTGACTACAAATCCCGCAAATCTCAAGATTTTGTTACAGTCATCTCCAAGTTGTATTACTAGTTGACTATCATTCGTCCTTCATTCGATCTTCAGTTGGTCGCCACATGCCCTCCTCTCGACCTCTTGTTGGTTGACCTCTTCGACTTGCTATCGGTGCCTTTACCATGTTGAACTGCCTCGACCTTCGACTTCGACTTTACCCAGTCAACTAACCTCAACCTTCAACTTGTTTTTGATCTACCTCAACCCTTGACCTGTTTTTGATCCACCTCGACTTTGACCCTCATTCGATCCACCTCAACTAGAATTTCACTGCAAAGAATATAACAACCCAACATTCTCCCACTTGTTATCTTATTTGTTGAAACCAAGAGATTCCTGAACTTTCATTCACAGTCTCAGGGCAAAAATTCCCATTGCCTCTCTACACCAAGAGTACTTCACAAAACTCACAGACTTGGTCAACGAGTCAACTATGTTTTTCAACGTGTCTACTTTCTCCAGTAGCACCTTGTTACTTTCCACCATATCTCTTATGAAATGGTATTTTACATCAATGTGCTTAGTCTTTGAATGATAAGTATGGTTCTTTTCCAAAAATATTATGCTTTGACTGTCGCAACTTACCTTCATAGCTTTCTTCTCAAACCCGATTTCTGAACACATCCTTTGTAGCCATATTGCTTATTTGCTTCCATGAGTGGACGCCATGTATTAATCTTCTATTGTTGACAAGGATACAACCTCTTATTTCTTACTCATCCAGCTTACTGCTTCACCAAACATCTTGAAGGCATATCCGCTAGTCAACCTCCATCGATCTAGATCTCTAGCCCAGTCAGCATCGACAAAACCATGTACATTTAATTTACCACTATCGCCTTGAAGTATTCCTTTAGCATATATCATAGTCCTTCATGCCACACAAATACCTAAATACTCTCTTAACAACTTTCCAGTGTTCATTTCCAAGTGTCAATATCCTCTTGGATTCTATACCCCTGCTACCAAGACAAAAAGATGCTAACATTGGACACTAACATTCCTTTGAGATTTTCTTAACTATTCAAAAAGAGAAAGAGAAGGAAGAAAGTGTGATGCACCTTATTCCGCTTTTTTTCCTCGCTGCTCCAATTTGAGCTTGATCTCCAAACTCATTCGCACATCTTGATACCTGCAAACCAAATACAACAAAGAGACACAAGGAAATTCCTACTCTAGCATACCAGATTAAAAAAATTCATCTACAATAAACAATCATATGTAAAGATACATGAACTAGAAGGAAATAGGCCAAGCATATATTAATATTAGAACTCAAGAATATTACTTACAACCATGGATGATGTTACAGAACTCCTCCAATCTCTCCTCATCCAACCCTTGCACAATACCCCCAAGATCTCACCAATTTCTTTTGTAGGAAAATTTCCCTGCAGACAGGTGAATATCCTCTTGGATTATATACCCCTACTACCAAGACAAAAAGATGCTAACATTGGACACTAACATTGGACACTAACATTCCTTTGATGTTTGCTTACCTATTCAAAAAGAGAAAGAGAAGGAACAAAGTGTGATGCACCTTATTCCAGTGTTTTTCCTCGTTGCTCCAATTTGAGCTTGATCTCCAAACTTGTTCACACAGCTTGATACCTGCAAACCATATACAACAAATAGAAACAAGGAAACTCATACTATAGCATACTAGATTGAACAAATTCATCTACAATAGAAAAGAATATGTAAAGATACATAAACTAGAAGGAAATAGGCCAAGCATATATTAATATGAGAACTCAAGAAGATTGCTTACAACCATGGATGATGTTGTAACACTTCTCCAACCTCTCCTCGTCTAGCCCTTGCACAATACTCCAAATATCATAGGTTTGATACCCAAAATCTTTCTCCCAAGCCCATAAGTTGTATACCTCTGATTTTCCCTTCAGAATCAAAGGTTTGATACCTTCTAAATTCTCCTCTTTTTTTTCCTTGAAAAGGCCTCCTTTTATAAGCTTGGGAGGCTCAACCACCATGAGTATATTTAGGGATTGGTTGAGGATATGAATCCTTTAGGTTATGATATGATCCTAGGATAGTTCCATAGGATATTATTCAATCCAAACCAACCTCATCTCCAAGATTTGGCCCTCAGAAAGAGGCAGGATTCTCCAAACTTTCCTCTAACCAAAGTCAACGCTCCCCTCTAGTTATAGACAGAGTGTTGATACTAGATCAAATATCCCTAAATAAGGTAAGGGGGACATTGTAGCACTCCCTCAGCATGGCTAGGGGGGTGCTACCTTCAAAAAATCCCCCCAAAAGGTCAATTTTTCAAGTAAAAAGTGTGTTTCTGGCCTTGAAATGATGGGTTTCCTCCTCCAATATGACTTAGGGATTATGGAAAATGTTATTTCATGGTTTTAAGGAGTTAAAACACATAGAAACACATATAAAAGTGCATGCAACACTTAGTAAGGTGCATACGACACTTGACGACACTTGTGACACTTACCAAGGTGCATATGGCACTTTTACGACACTTAGGGTGAGATACCTAAGTGTGCAATTTTGATGTGTAACACCTTCTCAACACTCCCACTGTATGGGAATTATCTGGTTGAGTGTAGACAATCACATACATTAGACTACCAAAAACACTTTCATAGGGAACATGTGCCATGTCCTCTATTTCTTCCTGTGTCTTTGGACACTATTCAACAATTATCCTTGCTCCCACAGGAATTGACACCTTAACCGGTTTGCAATCCTGCATGTTGAAATGTTTCAGAACATTTTCAATATACTTCATTTGATTCAACCAAATGTTTCTAATGCCTCGATCTCTCTTAATCTCCATTCCCATAATGAATTTAACTACACCGAGATCTTTCATGTCGAACTTGGAGGATATCTTCTTCTTAACCTCCTATATTGCATCCATGTTGTTTCCAATCAAAAACATGTTATCGATATACAAATATACATATATGAAACTCCTGCCTTCTTCCTTGGAATATATGTAGTGATCATCATTGCTTCTCACAAATCCCAAACTAAGGATGTATGTATCGAATTTCTAGTACTGCATCCTTGGTGATTTCTTTACACTATAAAGGGATATTTTTAGTTTTCACACCAACTCTTTCTTTCCCTTTACTACAAATCATTCATGTTGTTTCATGTAGATTTCTTCTTCTAGGTCCTCATGTAGGAAAATTATCTTCACATCCATTTGTTCTATTTCCAGATCGAATGTTGCAGCCAGAGATCGAATGGAGAATTATTCTAGGTATGAAGAGTTTCCTCAGGCTCAGACTTACCTCTGAATTCTGTGAACACCACATCTAGACTATACACTTTTCTCCTTTATGCATGATCCTAGAGCTTACATCCTTTCATTCCTTCTTTGTATCCAATGAAAATACATTTGACTGCCTTCTTGTCCAACTTGCTCCTCTTTTCCTTGGGAACATGCACAAATGCATCACAACCAAATAATTTGGGATGTGCAACCGAAGGATTCTTAACTGACCATACCTCATATGGAGTCGTGTCAACTAGCATCTACAAAGGATACATGCTCACCAAATATCTTACAATTTTGACTGCCTCCACCCATCATTCTTGTGCGAGCCCAACACCACTGAGCATACTCCTTGCCTTATCCATCAACATTTTGTTCAATCTCTCGGCAACTCCATTTTGATGTGGGGTATATGGTGTGGTTATTTTGCGTGATATGCCACACTACTTACATAACTAATCAAAATATTTTCCACAAAATTCACCACCATTGTTAGTTCTCAACACCTTAATCTGCTTATCTGTTTGGATTTCTACAAGATATTTAAGCTCTTTAAATTTCTCAAAAAACTTTGATTTCTTCCTCAAGAAATATATCCATGTGTTCCTGGAAAAATCATCTATGAAGGATAAATAATACAGATATCCACCAAGTGAAGGCACTGTAACCGGCCCAAACACATCACTATGCACCAATTCTAGAATCCCATTTTCCCTTGCCAATCCAGATGGGAACCTCACTCGACTTTGTTTTCCATATATGTAATGTTCATAAAAGTTGAGTTCTAAACCATATTCAGGAAAACCTTCGACCATACCTTGGTTGTGCATAGCTCGAAATCATTTTTCTCCAATGTGTCCCATCCTCTCATGCCATAGAATGGTCGTGTTGATTTTATCATGTCTTGTCGAGTTGGTTTGTACCTTATCAACCCAAGTTGGGTTGAGTTGAGTCAAAGTCGAGTCGAATTCAAAAGAAATGATGTTGTTGCATCTAGTCAAGTCGAAATTCCCTAACAAGTTGTATAGGGTTCCAATCCAAACTCCTTTCATTAATACCATTGCACCTCTGAACATATTTCATAAATTCTTTTGAAAATAAGTGTTCACTCCAACATCAATCATCTTAATAACAGATATCAGGTTTCTTGCCAAACCCGAAATGTGTAGTACACTTGGAAGGGTTTTTTCCCTCACATCTTGTAGTATCAGTCGAACTCTTCCTCATTTGACAATTTTGGTTGTCGAGTCATCCCCCAAGATCACATCACCTCCATCATATTATTCATACTCCCAGAACCATTCTCTATGTGGTTTCATATAATAGGATGCTCCTGAGTCTATCAACAAAACGCCTTGATCCTACTGTGTACTGGTCGATGCCAGGTACACATCGCCTCCCTTATTTGGGGTTGTATTTCTCTCAGTTAAATTCTTCTTGTTGTATCCCGTACTGAATTCCATCGGCCTCGACTTACAGTCCTTTTTGTAATGCCAAAATTTACCGCATTTCCAACATATTCTTGTTGACTGAACCGAGGATTTAGATCTACCCTTTGACTTAGACTTTCTACCAGAGATTTTTCCCTTATCTCTTTCAATCGGTCGACCTCTCACCACTAAAGCATCTTTGATCAATCCTTCCATGTTATTTCTTCTCATTTATTCTAACAATAAAGAAGAAACCACATCTTCTAGCGCTAGTGTGGTTGTATTACTCCTTATAGCTATGACTAAGCTATCCCAGGAGTTTGAAAAAGAACATAATAAGATAATACACTTCTCCTCCCAAGTGATTTTAATATTCACAGATGATAACTGACTTAAAATGATATTAAATGCATTTAAATGCTCAGTCACAGAACTACCATAACTCATTCTAAGAAGATACAATTTATTTACAAGAAACAACTTATTTACCATATATTTCGACTAGTATAAGCTTCCCATCTTGTCGCACAGTTTCTTAGCTGATTCTTGATATGAGACATTCAACAATATCGAATCTGCAAGACAAAGACAAATCGTACTTATTTATCTTCTTTCAAGTTTCTCCCATTCTTCCATTGGCATGCCTATCCACTGGGTACCTGGACAAATCATTGTCCATTGTTCTCAATCTATAAGAATATCTTCCATTTTAAGCTTCCAAAGCTCAAAATTCTGGCCATTGGATTTTTATATCTCTATTCTTGAACTGCTCGACATTCTTTACCACGATCTTTAACACAATTTATGACTTAAAATATTACTGTACCTAGGGTTTATCTCTTAGATTCAATATTGGTAAATCAAGATCCAATACACTCATCAAAGAATAACACCTCTCTGATACCACTTTTCAAAGATGAACTTCTCTCTGATACCACTTTTCAAGAAATTAGATACACTTCCACACTAAACCCAAAAAAATATAAGAATAATTTAATCAAGAACGTAAATGACAAATCTATCACACAGTACACAAATATTTTACCCTGGAAACCCAAACTGGGAAAACCAACATTCCTTGAACGTTTTTCTCTCTTGTTGTCTTATTCAATCTAGATAAAAGGTTACATGTCTAACCTTGGCCCACACTTAAGAAACAATAGACATCATACCCTCTTGCATGTGCAAGAACAACCCTGTAGCCAATCTGACTTACATATGCATGACCACCAACCTACATATAAAGATTTCTCTAAAGAATGGCTATCTTGTGATTCATTGATTATCCTTTACAAGCTTACAAAATGCCTATTTATAGGCTTTACAATATGTAGATCCATGCAAATCATTGGCTACAAATCCCACAAATCTTGGGGTTCTCTTACAGTCGGCTCCCAGTCGGATTACCAGTCGATTGCTAGTCGGCCTTCATTCGGTCTTCAATCGATTGCCACATGCCTATCTATCGACCTCTTGTTGGTTTCCCTATTCAACTTGATGTCGATGCCTTTACCATGTCGAACCACCTCGAACTTCGACTTTACCCGATCGACTAACCTTGAACTTCAAATTTACTTAATCGACTAAACTCGACCTTCGAATTGTTTTCGATCTACCTTGACCCTCGACCTACTGTCGATCCACCTTGATATCGATCCACCTCGACCAGAATTTCACTGCAAAGAATATAACAACCCAACACAACCACTAACTAGTGGACCTTATTTAATGATTCCACTCACATTTATTGATTTCACACTCTACTACCTTATGGGCCTTATTTAATAATGATGACCCCAAAAAATCTATTTTCCTAACCACGTGAGTTAAGGTGGGACATTAACACTATCCATCATTATGTTCATTCTCTACCCATCCTAGAAATGAATATGGATATTTAATATATGCTCTTATTTTTTGTGGTTTGAGGAATTCTCATGTTCTATTATGATCTTTTCCCACAACCAAAAGTATCTTTTATAATTGTGAAACCAAAGATCCTAAGTTCACACATTGTTGGAAGAAACATGCCTATGGAGTTTCCATATGTTGACCCATATTTTGGTTGGCATAAATTTGATCACAAGGCATTGCAACGAATGTTATGCCTAATGTAAAATTTGAATGATTATTACCCTAATCATCAAAATGACCTGATATTTCCATGGTTTTAATGGTCCTGCAAATGTTATCCTAATAGGTTGTTGTAAGATCCACCTCCTAGTGTGCAATTGAGCAATGAATATGATGAAATCATTACAATTTTATCTATTATGATGTTATGATCTTGCTTTTTTTGTATCTACTTTTATATGGAAATGATGCTTATATTCTTTAGTGCTAATGATTGTTCGCCAACATATTTATTCCAACATAGGACAAACACCTTCATTAATGTTAGAAAAACATGATCGTGGAGCAATAAAATAAAAACATATGCGGAAATAAAACACAGAAGATACACAATACAATAGAGACATAGATATACGTGGTTCACCCAATGTGGGCTACGTCCAACAAAGAAACTTCCTTTTTATTATCCAACAAATGAAGGGATACAACCTACAACACACCCGTTGGAAGCTCTTCTTTATCTCACATTCTCCTCTATCATAATACAATATTCACAATAATGCATAGCCGCAATACATTTCCTGCATAAAAGAGGTTTTCCTTCTAGGGAAAAAAATCCTAACATAACTTCTACCGTTAGATATGTGAGCTTATAATGAATAGTCCAGATTTACTATGAAATTACAATATACATTTACAAGGGAATTTTTCCTTTGGGGTCTTCTCCCCTGAACCCCTGCTTTCCCCCGCACCCCCCAGTAGGGGATGAGTGCCCCCGACCCCGAAGGGGGGGAAATCCCCCATTGTAACCCCCCCACGTGGAGGGGTGTACAATATTCTAGGGTGTACAATCTTCACAGGGTATAAACACGACTGAAAACAAAGACCTATGAAACATGAATATAATCAGGCTCCACAACCAACAATCTCCCACTTGGATACTAATCAAAACAACTCCACTATTGTTGTACCTGTTGGTTTATACTCCACCTTGGACCTGGAAATTTATCATCTTCACCTTCATGCTTGAAGACCAACTGAAAATGAGAAGGAACTCAATTTCTCCTTGGTTACTCCCTTTGTTAACATGTCTGTAGGATTATGGCTAGTGTGTATCTTTTCCAACTTCAAATGTTCATCTTCCAAGACATATCGTATGAAATGGTACCTGGGTTGTATATGATTAATCTTCGAATGGAAGGATGAGTTATTTGCAATATGAATGACACTCTCGTTTTCACAAGACAACCTGCTATTCTCTTGCTTCTTTCCCAATTCCTCCATAAACCTTTGTAACCAAATCATCTCTTTACTAGCCTCTGTAGTAGAAACATACTATGTGTCTTTTGTTGAAAGTGCAACAACCTTTTGCAGTTACTAAATCCAACTTACTATTGCTCCACCTACAGTAAAAACATACCCCGTGGTGGTCCTCCTTCTATCTTTATCACCTGACATATCTGAATCAACATATCCTTGTAGAACAATGCATGAACCTCCAAAACATAATGCATGAGTAGCATTACCTTTCAAATACCCGAGAATCCACTTTACTTCCTCCCAATGTTCTTTACCTAAATTGTTCATATACCTACTCACAACTCCCACTGCATGTGCAATATCTGGTCTTGTGAAAACCATCGCATACATAAAACTGCCAATTGTTCATGAATAAGGGACCTTGGACATGTATTCTATCTCCTCCTCTGTCTTGGGAAACATTTCTTCGGTTAAGTTGAAATATCTAGCCAAATGTGTACTAACTTGTTTTTCATTCTTCGTTCTAAACCTCTCCAACACCTTCTCTATGTACTCAGCCTGAGACAATGTCAAATTGTGATTTTTCCTATCTCTTGTTATTCTCATACCAATGATTTTATTTGCACCACCCAAATCCTTCATCGCAAATGAATAGATGATTTCTTCTTGAACACATTTATATCCTGCATATTAGACCCTGCAACAAGCATGTCATCTACATACAATAGCAATATAATATAACTTCCATTTCCTAGTTTTTTAAAATAAACACAGTGATCAAAATGACATCTACTATAGCCTTGTTCTGTCATAAACATGTCAAAATTCAAATACCACTACATTGGAGCTTGCTTTAGGCCATACAAGCTCTTCTTCAACCTGAATACCAATTTTCCCTTCCCTTTGACCTCATACCCTGTGGCTGCGGCATATAAATATTTTCCTCCAAATCCCCATGGAGAAAAGTGGTTTTTACATCTAATTGTTCAATATGTAAATATTCTACTTCCACAAGACTTAAAATAGTCCTAATTGAATTCATTTTAACAACATGAGAATATATTTCATCAAAATGTATACCTTTTTTTTGTGCAAACCCCTTTACAACAAGTCTAGCCTTGTACCGCTTTCTGCCTCCATCTTCTTCCTTCAACTTGTAGACCCATTTATTATGAAATGCTCTTTTTCCTGTAGGAAATTGAACCAAATCCCAAGTTTGGTTTTTTACCAAGGAATCCATTTCCTCTTTCATGCCTTGCTCCCACTTCTTTTTAGTGTCTACTTGCATTCCCTCTTTATAACATTATGGTTCACCAGAATCAGTCAAAAATACATAATAAAATGAAGGAGAGTATCGTTCATGGGGTCTACTTAACCTGGTAGATATTCTAAAAACACTTGCAGGAGTTTGAGGTACTTGTTGCTCCTATGTTTTTACATTTTGATTTTCTGGTACCTTTGGAATTTCTTTTTTAGTGATCTCATCAAACATTGTGTATTCTGGTTTTTCTTTTTCTTGTTTCTTTCCTTGCAATTGATCTTTGTACATGACCTCATTGAATATGACATCTCTAATCCTAATGATTTTGTGATTTTCATATTCCCATAAGCAATAACCAAAATCATTAACATTGTATCCAATAAAGGTACATTTCTTGGATTTTCCCTCAAGCCTTGTTCTATTTTCTTTATCAATATGGACAAATTCTTCACAACCGAAAGTCTTCGAAAAAGAATAGTTTACCTTTTTACCTATCCATGCATCCTCTGGAATTACGCCATCCAAAGAGCTTGAAGGTCCTCTATTTATTAATTAAACAACAATATCTACAACATCTGCCTAGAACTGTAAGGGAAAACCAACATGCAATCGCATACTCCTTGCACGCTCTGTAATTGTCTTGTTCATCCTTTTTTACACACCATTTTATTGTGGTGTTCCTGGAACTGTGTTCTCTCTACGAATCCCATGGTATGAAAAATAATCATCAAACTCCTTGTTGCAATATTCACCTCCATTGTCTAATTTGAGACACTTCAACCTTTTTCCTGTCTCATTCTCAACCAAGGATTTCCATTTCTTAAAAGTATAAAAAACATCATATTTTTTTCGAATGCAAAATTTTTTCTAGTTGCATCATCAATAAAAGTAATATAATAACGAGAGACATCAATAGATGATACTTGAGTTGGTCCCTATACATATGTATGCACAAGCTCTAACCTTTCACTCTTCTTTTATTTTCCGACTCGGAGAAATATGACTCCCATTTGTTTTCCATAAACACAATGCTCACAGAAGTCCAAATCAATTTATTTAATGTCTAGCAAACAAATTATTTTGTGAAGTATATGCATCCCATTCTCACTCATGTTTCCAAGCCTATGATGCCACAACGATGTATCTACTCCTGTAGAATCTAAGGAGATATAAGAGTCAGTATTACTAGTACATAAATACAATCTACCTACCTTCTCTCCTTTTTCTATCACCAATGATCCTTTGGTGATCTTCCACACCTTATATGTAAATATGGATATATAACCTTCACTTGCCAATTGCCCTGTTGAAATTATATTTTTCCTTATATCTTGAACATGTCTTACCTCTTTCAACAACCACTAGTTTCCATTCCTTTGCTTTATTTTTACCTTTCCCATTCCAAAAATTTTGCATGGTACATCATCACCCAATTGAACCTGTCCAAAATCACCTTGAACACAATCTAGAAAATGTTTCCTATGGGGTGTGGCATGAAATGAAGCCCTTGAATCTATTACCCAAGACTCATAAATACTATCTACAGAAAGAATCAAAGCATCTTGTAACACATCACATGTTACATTTTCTTCCTGATTTTTCTCCTACTGTCCATCTCTTTGTTTCTTTGGAGCTTTGCATTCTTTCTTCAAATGTCCTTTCTTTCCACAATTTCAACACTCTATCTTTCCTAGTCTGGATTTGGATATTCCCTTCCTAGAATTCCTGTGGTTCCATGATACCTTTCCTATATCCTTTTTTCTTCCTCTATTATCCATGTTTAACGCATTACCTGATGTCTCACCTATGCTTTTCCATCACATTTCCTCTCTAAGGATAACACCAAAAACATCATCAAATTTTAAAGTGTTTGAACTAGAGACATAGTTACCTATAACCATGACTAATCCATTCCAAATTTATGGAAATGAGCACAAGATTAGAAGATCCATGACCTCATCGTCAAAGTCCACTTTTACAGAACTTAGTTGATTAGTAACTGTATTAAATTCATTTAAATAATCTGCAACAGACCCACCTTCTAACATCTTCATATTAAATAATCTCTTCATCAAATATACCTTATTGGACACCGAGGGTTTTTCATATAGTTTATCCAATGCATCCATCTTATCCTTCGTTGTCTTTTCTTCCGAAATATTGAAAGCCACTGACACTTCCAGACTCAACCATATTGTTCCTAGTGCCTTTCTGTCAAAATCCTCCAATTCTTCGTCCTTCATGGTCGTCGACTTATTTTTTATTCCACCGAATGGTAGGAATAGATCCTTATGATATAAATAATCTTCCATCTGCATCTTCCATTTGGTTGTTAAATTTATCGACCCTAAACTTTCCATCTTCCACCATTTCTCCCACTCGAACCAGGAACCCTCTTTTCCTGCGAGTTACCTTTCGCTCCGATACCAGTTGTTAGAAAAACAGGATCGTGGAGCAATAAAACAAATTTGTGAAAACAAAACACAGAAGATACACAATACAATAGAGACATAGGTATATGTGGTTCACCCAGTGTGGGATACGTCCACCAGAGAAATTTCCAAGTCCTTCCTTCTTATTATCCAACAAATGAAGGGATACAACCTACAACACACTCGTTGTAACTTCCTCTTCTTTCTCTCATATTCTCCTCTCTTAGAATACAATATTAGCAATAATGCATAGTCGCAATACATTTCCTTCATAAAAAGGGTTGCCTTATAGGGAAAAAAAACATAACATAACTTCTACCATAAGATCTGTGACCTTATAAAGAACGGTCCAAATTTATTATGAAATTACAATATACATTTACAAGGCAATTTTTCCTTCAAGGGCTTCACCCCCGAACCCCCACCAAGGGCCCGCTTGCCCCCAAACCTCCCATCTAGGGGGATGAGCCCCCTGGACCCCATAAGGGGGGCATGCCCCCCCTACAATCCCCCCTGCATGGAGGGGTGTACATATTCCAAGGTGTACAGTCATCATGGGGTATACACACGGCTGAAAAAAAAGAGCTATGAAACATGAAGATAATCAGGATATACAACCAACAAATAACTACTCACACAACCGGATTAAAGATAATCACACCAATGTTTTTATGTGGTAAAACCCCTATGGATAAACATCCACAGCCCCAACCAACATGGCCACTTAGAGAAATTTATTAATGAAAAAGAAAAATATTACATAGAGATTTACAATATAGTTTTTCACAATCGATCATCGACAAATGACCCTCCATGCTCTTTAAATAAAGATCATGGACCAATTGGGTGTTAATGCATGGATCAATGTAGTCCTTAATATTGATAAGAATATGATTTGTCAGATCAATCTATGTCAAGAACATATCGTGATAATAAAATTACATAACTACAAATGCATACTAAAGAAACACACCTTTACCTAATGGCACATTAGACCAAGTTGATCTTAACTGAATCATAAGTGTTTAAATATCCTATCATCCCCCCTTAAGAAAAACTTGGGATTGGATTGAAGGATTTAAAAAGGAGACACAATAGGAGAAGGAAGGAGGCATTAGAGCCTATCCCCCCTTAATGACAACTTTCTGAACTCCTAACATAGAGAAAAGTTTGGAAAAATCCACTTATGTAAGAGACTTTGTGAAAATGTTTGCAACTTGATCATTTGTAGGGAAAAAGAGAACCTCAATAACTCGATCATGAACGAGTTTTCTACTGAAGTGAATGTGAAGATCAATGTGTCTTCTACATTGATGTTGAATTGGATCTTTAGTGAGCTTGAAGACACTCTGATTATTGCACCAGAGGGTGGTCGGATGCTGCTGTTAGAATAAAAAATACGAAAGGATTTGTCGAAGCCACACGGCTTCCTGAATTACATTAATTTCTACTCGGTATTCTTTTTCTGCTGAAGAAAGAACAATAGCTTGTTGTTTCTTATAGGCCCAAGTGGCAATTCCTAAACCAAGGTTGAAAGCATAACTTGCAATAGAATTTCAATCATCAGGATCACCGACCCTATTGGAGAACAACGCTGATAAGAGGAATCTCTCCCTATTGTCTCAAGCAGAACCTAAATTATTTATAGAAGATTATAATGATCGTCATTGGGTGAAACATATAGAAGAAGAGTTAAACCAAATTGAGAAAAATGAGACCTCAGAACTTGTCCCAAGATGCAAGGATAAAAATTTGATTGAAACTAAATGGGTATTCAAGAACAAGTTGAATGAAAATGGAAAAATAGTAAGAAATAAAACAAGACTGGTCTGCAAAGGGTATGGTCAAGTAGAAGGCATTGATTTTGAAGAAAAATTTCCATCTGTTTCAAGATTATAATCCATTAGGATGTTTTTGGCATTTGCAAGCTTTAATAACTTCAAATTATATCAAATGGATGTCAAGCCAACATTCATAAAAGGAGATATAGAGGAAGAAGTGTACGTAGAACAACATGAAGGGTTCCTATTGTCAGAAAATGAAGACTATGTTTTCAAATTGAAGAAAGCATTATATGTCTTAAAACAAGCTCCTAGAGCATGGTATTCAAAACTTGAAAAGTACTTACAACAAAAAGGTTTCATAAAGGGAACAACATACAACAATCTCTACATCACAATAAACAATTCATAAATGATCATCATTGTAGTGTACGTGGATGATATTATGTTTGGAAGTAATGATGATAAAATGAGCCAAAATTTTGCAAAAGAAATGCAAGAGGAATTTGAGATGTCCATGCTAGGAGAATTGCCATTCTTTTTGGGACTACAGATCACTCAAACTAGCAAAAGTGTATTCATATCTCAAACCAAATACATCAAAGAGATGTTGAAGAAGTGAGATGGAAGATTGTAAACATGTCTGCACACCCATGGTCACTGGATGTAAGCTCAACAAGGAGGATAAATCTAAGGAAACTAACAAATATTTGCACAACTCAATTATATGAAACCTACTTTATGTGACAAATTTAAGGGCAGACATAATGCATGCGGTAGGGTTAGTTAGAAGATTCCAAGATGCACCCAAGGAAACACATGTACAAACTGTCAAACAAATATTTAGATATTTAAAGGGTACTTTGGAATTTGGACTATGGTATCGAAAAGGAGAAGACTTTAATCTAACATCATATATTGATGCATATTCAGAAGGAAGTGTTGATGACAGAAAGAGCACAAGTGGAGGAACATTCTTCTTGGGAAATTTTTTAGTATCTTGGCTAAGAAAGAAACAATATTCAATCTAATTTTCCATAGCAGAAGCATAGTACATTGCAACAACATACCGTTGTACACAAATTCTCTGGATGAAACAAACACTGCAAGACATCCAAATAGAATACAAGAAGCCAATTTCGATACTATGTGACAACACTAGCACTATAATCATTTCAAAGAATCCAATGATGCACTCAAAGACAAAACATATCCCAATCAAATGTCATTTTCTGAGGGAACATGTAAATGATAATATTGTTAAGATGGAGTATGTTTCTACCAAGGAACAAATAACATACATATTTACAAAACCCCTACCTAGAGATACATTTGAGTATCTCAGACAAAAGATAGGAGTCATTCCCATTTCTCAGTGAAATCTTCAGATGAAAGTTGTTGGGAGCTCAACAAAAGAAAAATCTCAAAGGGAGAGTGCATATCGTTGCACGTTGCAAAGAAAAATTAAGTGGACTACATTAGGGGGAGCTACAAAAATATTGTTGGCTACCCTTTTCCATTGATATCAAAGGGGATTAAAAACAAGATAAGGGGAGACTTGCACAAACTATTTTTCAAATATGTGTTGCCATCAATGACAAAGGGGGAGATTGTTGGAAATTATGTTTTCATTGATGTCAAATGAAGAAATCCTTGAATGTCATTGATGTTACAAGAAAGGGGATACTAACCATTTCCATTGATGAAGACAAGAATATTGTGATTCCATGTCCAAGGATCATTATCGTTGATTAGAAGAGATCGATGGTTAAAACTAAATCATGGATTGTGTTTTAGAGTTTGTTGGACTTATGGGATGAATCGGGTTCTACCTTAGTTCCCCAACAAAACCCTTATCACCATGGACCTTCTGGTAAACCATAAGGCTACACCACACAATCTTACCCGAGATGGTTTTGGGGGACTGCAGGATGCAGATATTTGGAGTCATGGAAGGGATTGAGGGATGTTCTTTCTTACTAATTATTATTACTACTTGACGATGCATTCTATTCTACTATTCATCAGATCCATTCAGTCATTCATTTGCTTATTTAATCTAGTGCGAAATGTAAATAAATCATACATTTATCTATCTAATCATTCAATGATAAATCCAGAACCAATAACACATTATCACACATTTCACACAAGGTTTTACCATGGTTCACACCCCCTGGGGATACGTCCACAAAAATATTTTGCTTCTTTATTCTTATTCATCAAAAAGAGTTGTGTTCATTACATTAGAGTAGTGAGGTGGACCAGGATCTCACCAAGCTCCGCATCTTATGACCCGACCCTCAACTACTTCGACCTCATCCGAGCTCTACAACTTGCAAAAAAGACTTCTAATCCCAAAAACTCCAAAATAGGTTCTCCAAAACCAACTTATCGTACTAACTCTCTAACAATCAAATATTAGATAATTATCCTCCCCTTCTAATATAACTCATACCCCTTATCTCTATTACAAAAATGAGTTAGAAACCCTTACAACACATCCCAAAACCCTAACCCTAACTAGGCTAGATTTTTCCACATTTGTGTCGGATTTCTGCAAATCCTATTGCATGTGCTACTTTTCCTCAAAATGTGGCATGTTGTTCTGCCTCGCTTGATGTGTTGTTCTCCAAACATTCTTTCTCCAACATAATTCAAACCGTGAAAGAAACCTCAATGAAGAGAATGCAGGATTGGGAATCGATTGGAGATAGATAAAGGCTAAGTAACAATCGATAGCCAATGGCGAGATAAATCAGAGCGAAATCAAGGATGAACAAAGTTGAATTATGTTCATATGAAGGTCAAAAAATGAAGATCGAAACTTGTAGGAAAGGAAAAACCATGACCATTGGATCAATATCAATAGTCAATTTAGACTGTCGATTATATGCCTAGACCTCCATTCATGTGGTAAGAATGAACAGGCGAGATTAGATCTCAGACAAAGATTTATCTAGATTGAAGGCCAAGGTGTGCCCTCATTCAGAGCCCAAAATATGGTAAAATACTTTTAGATTCATAGCTATTGGAGGAGGAACGTTGAAAAACTAATATGTTCTCTAACATAAAGGTATCGAAGAATATTTTTTCCTGCCCTTGATTTGCATGTCGAAAGGTATGCCTAGAGTCTCCATTCATATGCTAATAATGGATAGATGAGATTAGATATTGATAGAGGCCTATCTAGAACAACGACCAACATCAATCTTCATTCGAAGTATGAAACAATAGTAAAATACTTTTGGAGTCATATCTATCAGAGGAGAAACATTGATAGAGTAATCCACACTCTGAAATAAGGGTATTGAATAATTTTTTGTTCCTGGCCTTGATTTGCATGCCAAAATATTTGGAGAGCGGATGGTCATCCAATAGACGTGGAAGGAGTCCACGTGGAGGACACGTCAATTCCATATCAACACCACTTTAGATACATGTGTCACACTTCTTACAATGCCACATAAATACCAGGATAGTGCCATGAAAGTAGGCAAGTGTAACCCAGTTATTGGACCACGTGTCATAAGCATATTTGGCCACATGCAAAGGTGAAAAGAATTCTAATGATGAAGGAAAATATGAATTAATATGAATCATTGATCTATCAGAGCCATAGCGAAGAGATCTGGACCATCCATCAGAGTGAAATGGTAAAAGTGATACAATTCACCCTTTTATTTACACTCCAAAGCAAGGGTATCGAAGAATATTCCTTTGCAATATTATTGGAGCTTATCAATCAACGTTCAAAAGATTAGGGAAATTGTACAACTCTGATGAGAAGTGTATCTGTTAGGACCACACAATGTACCTTTTTGCCCATACTTTTTGCCACTATTATACTCTTGATCACCCATATTTAGACTCATACTATCACTTTAACTGATCATCCCAAAGGAATACAACGTCCCTTCTCATTACTATACGTTTAATCTGTTTTGCATAATATTTTACATCACTCTCGTACTTGACCATTGATTAGAAATGCATAAGTGTTCAAAACTGCAGATTAGCACTTGAGGCCTATTGCTGAAACACAAAACTGTCCAAGGTTGTTGTTGCTGAAACACAGAACCGACGCTGAAACACATAGCTGCTATACAGTCCAAGGTCGCAAATGCTGAAACACAGAGCCGTTACACTGTCCGAAGTCGCAGATGCTGAAACACAGAGCTGTTACATAGTCTAGAGTTGCAGATGCTGAAACACAGAAGAAACCGCCAGGACCGACGATGCTGAAACACAAAGGAAGCCGTTACAGTTAGCGGTCAACAAAGCACCAACCGTCGCTCCTACATAAGAATGCCAACACAGTCAAGAGCGCAATTCACGTGGCTAAAACAACCCGCAAATTGCGATGCTGAAACAACATTAGCAGCAACGAGAAGAAGCTGTTACACCAGCCGTAACAACAATACCTCATTCAGCTCCTGTAATAGCATTCTGTTGCGCGAGACTAGGACATCCTATGCTGGTTTAGAAATTAAATCCAACTAAAGATAGGACTCAGATACACATTGTAATTTATTGTATCGAAGGGGTTCCCTCTTTAAATAAGAGGAAATCATCATTCGAGGAATCCAAGTTTTATGTATTGAAAAGCTTCAGAGCGAGGGACATACTTCATTTTCAGAC
>SNQJ01S0047450.1:18940-29142 GCA_010110895.2 Picea sitchensis | reverse complement strand
AATAGTTGTTCTTTCGTATTGCAAGTGTTATTTTAATGTAATCCAGGATTCTTAGATTAATCTTTAAGATCTGCAATAGGGAGGTTGCTTTCCTGTGATTTAATTTAGAACTTCAGTTCATTCAAAGCAAGTGTGATTATTATAAGTTTCTTTACTACAACTCTAAGTTGCTTTTGTAATCGAGCATATATAGTGCGTGGTTATCTTTGAAATAAAAAGACTTCCCTAGGTTGACAATTTATGTATCACTTGATTGTTTGAATCAATTAAGCAATTATAGTGACCAACAGTATCAAATATTATTCCCTTCCTTGGGAAAAGTGTTATTTGGAGAAAATGAGCAATATGGACCGTTGGTCAGTGTGTGAACAAGTTGCGATGACAATCGTATATATTGAATGATTGGCGATGGAGAGTGTTCAAAATTTCAAAGTTCAAAAGGAGTCTATATCAAGGTTGGAGATTGAATGGAATGATCGGTGAAGGATATTTGAAGGAAGATTGATGGCGACAGACAGTAGAGATGAAGCCTCCAATCAAATCAACGACATAGAATAGAGGAAGGGACCCAGTTCATTGAAATATGAATTCAGGGTGATTGAAGAGGAGTTTGAACATAGGGAATCCGATAGAAATAAATTCAACAAGCTTGGTGGTACAAATGAACACGATGGAAAATAGACAGTCACAAATTAACAAGGGATAGATCCAAACATTGTTATGCCTTGAGGTAGTGTTGATTGTTTCATACCCCTTGTGGTCCCAACATGAAAGAGGCTTGTTCGATAGATGAGATCAAATATGATCTAGATCCAATGGTGGTTGAGTGATGAGGTCCAAAGGGTCCGATAGACATGTATTTTAGATGTTATGGATGTTATATTTGATAGTTATGATCTAATCAAGAGACAATTGAACGACCCTTGTGAATCTAGGACATTGTTTATATTTTTGAGATCAGATCAATGCTCGAGATCTATTTGAATACTTAGTCATATGGTGGTCGATCATTGAGGACCAATGAACCAAATTATGTGCGACACAAGGAAAATAAATATTGGTTTTCATGGAAGGTTTGTATCTTGACTTGATGGAGAGCCGAGGGACCTAGAGCCAACTTGTTGAATACAATTTGGTTGAGAAAACATTCTTGGTGTATGAGATCGAATATATAATGATGCCCGAATTGTGTTGAAATTCTGTGTATGTGATGAGTGGAGTGTGAATAATTGAGGCTTTTAGGTTCACATGGAAGCATGGAAGTGATGAAGAAGATATGAATTTTGATAACACAGAGTATGAAGCATGTCGGAGAGGTCTTCTAAAGAAAACAACGAAGGTCTTATGAAGAAAACAACGAATTACAAATTTTTCAGGGTGGAGCAAGGAAGGGGATTGGTGTCTCCTACATATTGGTTTTTGTGAACAATAATTATGTGGGTTGGTGTCCATTGGTTGAGTTGGTTCTCAAAAAGGGGATTGGTGTCCCCTACAGGTTGTTGCCTGCAAATATTATTGCATATTGGTGTCTGTTGTAAGTTGGTTCTTAATTTTTTTTATAAATAATAGTTTTTGGTTTTTATCCCATTTGGGTTTCCACAATAAATCTTTGTGTATTGTAAATTGTATGGTTTTAAATGTTCATCATTGAATACTAGCAAATAACATATTTTGATTAAAAATAAAATTATGATAAAAATAATTGTGTAATATTGATTCACCCCCCTCTCATTATTCCAACACTTCTTTTCCTCCTAACAAGAGACACACTTGGGTTGCTCCCTGGCCCTGAACTTGCATGATTTATTTAGGTGGATTTCCTTAGAGAATGATGGCGTCTGCTCATGCTTCTTGACTGGATATGATTTTCATGATCATCCCTTTTGTTAAGGGATCTAAATGTTGACATTTTTCTAGCACTAGCTTCTTACTTAGTGCCAGAGTCCTTGTCAACCTACTTATACAACATGTTTAAGCTATGAAGTATCTCTTCCCGAGCCTTCATAATCCTTTCATTATCATTTATATAGATAAGCACTTCTCTATGAAGTATTCTCATAGTGGCATGATCATGCCTATCTCTTCTTCCATTTGACTCTGTCTAAGTATTTCCCATGCCAAAATACAGACCTCTTATCTCTTCCTCATGGTTGTAATATCTTTGAGCTTCTTCCATAACTTTAATCCTCATATAAGAATTGAATTTTCCTTCCTATACCTCTACTTCTACAAGAAATGGACTAAAGCATCTTTGGTCGATCCTTCCATGTTCTTTCTTCTCATTTTTTCTAACAACAAAGAAACAATCACGTCTTCTAGCGCTAGTGTGGTTGTATTACTCCCTATAGCCATGACTAAGCTATCCATGGAGTCTAGAAAATAACATAATATACTAATAAACCTTTCCTCCAAAGTTATTTTAATATACACAAACAATAACTGGCTTAAAATGGTATTAAATGCATTTAAATGCTCAGTCACCAAACTACCATCACTCATTTTCAGAAGATACAATTTCTTTATGAGAAATAACTTATTTACCATAGATTTTGACTGGTATAATATTCCTAGCTTGTTGCACAGATTCTTGGCCAAATATTCAGCTGAGACATTCAACAATATCGAATCTGCAAGACAAAGCAGAATCATAATTTTTTCTCTTCTTTCGAGTTTCTCCCATTCTTCCATCGACATGCCTGTTGGTTCGGTACCTAGATAGATCGTTTTCCATTGTTCTCTATCTACAAGAATATCTTCCATTTTAAGCTTACAAATCTCAAAATTATGGCCATTGAATTTTTCTATCTCTATTCTTGAACTACTTGCCATTTTTTACCATAATATTTAACACAATTTATGACTTACAACTCTTACTATACCTAGGGTTTATCTCTTAGATTCAAGATTGGTAAAAAAAGATCTGATACACACGTCAACGCATAACACCGCTCTGATACCACTTGTCAAAGATGAACTTATCTATGATACCACTTGTCAGGAAATGAGGTACACTTCCACACTAAACCTAGAAGAAGAGAAGAAGAATTTAATCAAGAAGGTAATGGAAAAACAATCACACATTACACAAATATTTTATCCTGGAAACCCAAACTGATAAAACCAACATTCCTTGAGTGTTCTTCTCTCTTGTTGTTTTATTCAATCTGAATAAAATGTTACATGTCTAACCTTGGTCCACACCTAAGACACAATAAATATCATACCCTCTTTCCTACGCAAGAACAACCCTATAACCAATCTAGCTTACATATGCATGATCAACAACCTACATCTAAAGATTTTTCTAAAGACTGACTATCTTACAATTCATTGATTATCGTTTACAACCTTACAACACGCCTCTTTATAGGATTTACAACAAGTAGAACCCTAAAGACTTGGCACCCAAAAATGATTACAGATCCATGCAGATCTACAAATCCCACAAATTTTGGGATTATGTTACAGTCGACTCCAAGTCATATTACCATTCGGCCTTTATTCAGTCTTCAATCGGTCACCACATGCCCACCTATCGACCTCTTGTTGGTTGACCTCTTCGATTTGTTGTCGATGCCTTTACCATGTCAAACCACCTCGACCTTCGACTTCAAATTTACCCGGTCGACTAACCTTGACCTTCAAATTATTCTCGATCTACCTCGACCTACTGTCGATCCACTTTGACTTCGATCGTCAGTCAATCCACCTCGACTAGAATTTCACTACAAAGAATATAACAACCCAACATAACCACTAACTAGTGGACCTTAGTTAATGATACCACTTACATTTATTTATTTCACACACTGCTACCTTTTGGGCCTTATTTAATAATGATGGCCCCAAAGAATCTATTTTCTTAACCACATGAGTTAGGGTGGTACATTAACACTAGCCATCATTATGTTCCTTCTCTACCCATCCTAGAAATGAATATGGATAGTTAATATATGATTTTATTGTTTGTGGTTTGAGGAACTCTCATGTTCTATTATGATATTTTCTCGCAAGAAAACCTATATTTTATAATTGTGAAGCCAAAGATCCTAAGTTCACACATTTTTGGAAGAAACATGCCTATGGAGTTGCCAAATGTTGACCCATATTTTGGTTGGCATAAATTTGATCACAAGGGATTGCAACAAACACTATGCCTAATGTAAAATTTAAATGATGATCACCCTAATAATCAAAATGGTCCAATCTTTCCATGGTTTTAATGGTCCTACAAATGTTATCCTAATAGTTTTTTGTAAGGTCCGCCTCCTAGTGTGCATTTGAGCAATGAGTATGATGAAATCATTACACTTTTATCTATTATGATGTTATGGTCGTGCTTTTGTTTGTATCTACTTTTATATGGAAATGATTCTTAGATGATTTAGTGCTAATGATTGTTCGACAACACAAGTATTCCAACAAAGGACATACATCTTCAATAACTACTCACACAACTAGATCAAATATCATCACACCAATGTTTTTATGTGGTAAAAACCCTACGTGGAAACATCCACGACCCCAACCAACATGACCATTTAGATAAATTTATTAATGAAAAAGAAAAATATTAGATAGAGATTTACAACAAAGTTTCTCACAATTGATCATCGACAAATGACCCTCCATGCTCTTTAAATAAAGATCATGGACCAATTCGGTGTTAATCCATTGATCAATGTAGTCATTAATATCAAGAAGAATATGATCTATCAAATCAGTCTATGTTAGGAACATATCGTGACCATTGAATTACCTAACTACAAATGCATACTAAAGAAACACGCTTTTACCTAACGACAACTTAGACCAAGTTGATCTTAAATGACTCATAAGTGTTTAAATATCCTAACATCCCCCCTTAAGAACAACTTGGGATTGTATTGAAGGATTTACAAAGGAGACACAATAGGAGAAGGAAGGAGGCATTAGAGCCTATCCCCCCTTAATGACAACTTCCTGAACTCCTAACATAGAGGAAAGTTTGGAAAAATTAGCTTCTATAAGAGACTTTGTGAAAATGTCTACAACTTGATCTTTTATAGGGAACAAGAGCACTTCAATAAATCGATCATGAATGAGTTTTCTGATGAAGTGCATGTGAATATTGAAGTGTTTTCTACATTTATGTTGAACTATATCTTTAGCGAGCTTGATGGAACTCTGATTGTCGCACAAGAGGGTGGTCAGATGCTGCTGCTGGAATCAAAACTCAAAAAGGATTTTTCGAAGCCACAAGGCTTCCTAAATTGCATTAATTACTACTTGGTACTCTGCGTCTGCTAAAGAAAAAGAAAAATCCTATGTTTCTTACAGGCCCAAGTTCCAAGTCCTGAACCAATGTTGAAAGCATAACTTGCAGTAGAATTTCAATCATCCGAGTCACCAACCCTATTGGAAAACAACTCTGAGTAGATGAATCTCTCCCTATTGTCTCAAGTATAACCTAAATGATTTATAGAAGATTATAATGATCATAATTGGGTGAAATCTATGGAATAAGAGTTAAATCAGATTGAGAAAAATGAGACCTTGGAACCTGTCCCAAGACTCAGAGATAAAAATGTGATCGAAACTAAATGGGTATTAAGAACACGTTGAATGAAGATGGAAAACTAGTAAGAAAAAAACAACATTGGTCTATAAAGGGTATGCTCAAGTAGAAGGTATTTATTTTGAAGAAACATTTTCACACGTTGTAAGATTAGAATCCATTAGGATGTTTTTGGCATTTAAAATATTTAATAACTTCAAAGTATATCAAATGGATTTCAAGTCAACATTCCTGAATGGGGATCTAGAGGAAGAAGTGTACATAGACCAACATGAAGGGTTCCTATTGTCAGAAAATGAAGACTGTGTTTTCAAATTGAATAAATAATTATATGGCTTAAATCAAGCTCTTAGGGCATGGTATTCAAAACTTGACAAGTACCTACAACAAAAAGGTTTCATAATGGGAACAACAAATGCATAAATTTTGATCATTGTAGTGTATGTGGATGATATTTTCTTTGGAAGTAATGATGATAAAATGAGAAAAAATAATTCATAAGAAATGCAAGAGGAATTTGAGATGTCCATGCTGGGAGAATTATCATTCTTTTTGGGACTGCAGATCACTCAAACTAGCAAAGGAATATTCATCTCTCAGACAAAATACATCAAAGAGATGTTGAAAAAGTGATATGGAAGATTGTAAACCTATTTTCACACCCATGGTCACTGGATGTAAGCTCAACAAGGAGGATGAATCTAAGGAAACTAATCAATATTTGCATAGGTCAATGATAGGTAACCTACTCTATGTGACAACTTCAAGGCTAGACATAATGCGGGTGGTGGGGATAGTTGGAAGATTCCAAGTTTCACCTAAGGAAACACATGTACAGACTGTCAAACACATATTTATATATTTAAAGGGTATTTTGGAATTTGGACTATGGTATCCAAAATGAGAAGTCTTTGCTCTAACATCATATATTGATGCATATTGGGAAGGAAGTGTTGATGAAATAAAGATCACAAGTGGAGGAGAATTATTCTTGGGAAATTATTTAGTATCTTGGCTAAGCAAGAAACAATCTTTAATCTCATTGCCCACAATAGAAGCAGAGTAAATTGAAACAACATCCTGTTGTACACAAATTCTCTAGATGAAACAAACATTGTAAGAAATTTAGATAGAATACAAGAAGCCAATTTTGATACTATGTGACAACACCAATGCTATAAGAATTTAAAAGAATCCAGTGACTCACTCAAAGACAAAATATATCCCAATGAAATATCATTTTCTGAGGGAACATGTAAATGATAATATTGTCAAGCTAGTGAATGTTTCTACCAAGGAAAAAATAATAGACATATTTACAAAACCCCTACCTAGAGATACATAGAGAGACTGAACAATAGGGCTCTCCATATCTCCATCGACCATAGCCCATTTCAGGTGGGGATGGGATTCAAACCCTTGGGTCCCATTGATGTTGCACTACCTCTTGTCACCACACAAATAGACTCTTTCCATGTTTAGTCTCAGACCGACAAAGCCACCATATTCATTGAGCGGATTCAACACATCCTCCAACATGTCCAGGAGATTTTGCAGAAATCCAATGCTAAGTACAAGCAGCGCCATGATCAACATAGGGTACCGCATAAGTATCAGGTTGGAGACAAAGTCTGGTTACATTCGTAAAAGGAGTGTCTCATGGGGCCCCATCGGAAGCTTCGTCCACTTCGCTATGGGCCTTACACTATCACCAAGGTTGCGGGTAGAAATTATTTTGACCTCAACACTCCACCCTTCCTTGTCCTACACCCAATGTTCAATGTGGACATCTTGTGGCCATATTTTCCACTATTATTGGACACCTCAAAGATTGCAGAACAACTAACAACAATTGAGCTCAACCCTGACTGCATGGAACAAGAATCCACCGATCAGATAATGGACACATAGGTCAAGGGAACTCGCTAGTAGAGGATCCAACTTTATCGGGTTGTCAAGGCAGGGCAACTCCTACACCAAGGAAAGTGGCTCACTCAGGGCCAAATCCAACAAAATTTTCCTCACCTGATGGGGGAACTCAACGCAATGGAGACCATTTCTTCTTAATGGCGGAGGATTGATCTAGGTGGATATTCATGGCCACCCACCTATTCCAACTAGCTCCTCTTATCCTTTTTTAGTTCAATACATTATTTTGTACTTCTTTGTAATTGTGGGTTTTACACTTCTGGGGATGTCTGAAGTCCTACACATATTCCAGGTGGATACTGGTGGCCTCTCACCTAATCCAACTATCTTATTTTGTATGTTTTCATGTTAGCACATCTTGATGTAATTCCAGGGCCGTTTTTGGAGCCCTAAACAATGTTTTTTTGGCTCGCCACAATCAAACTGTAGACGGAGTCAAATTTTTATGGCGTAATGTGTAGCTCTCTGAAATACATTTCCAACGAGCTATCACACACCTAGAAAAGAGGTTGTATGAAAAATTTACGACCCCAAGAAGTTGAGGTACCAACTTACCCACAGGGGCCCTGTCAGATACCCACTACCTAAATCGGATTTTTCTGGTCTACTGCCAAACCAAAAACCCCTAAATATCCATGGAGGCCTACTGTAAGCTGGCTCTTTCTTTCTCCTTCACCGTTCCCATGTGATCACGGGTCATGATCATGGTTCAATTTGAATGNCACCTGAGAGCCGTTGATCACGATGAGTTAATCTCGACCGTTCGAGAGTTGCATGTCCAATTCCGGACCCCCCCCCATTAAAGGTAGAATGGCAAGGGGGCTCCAGAATGCATCCTCAACTGTAGATCTATGCGGGTGGACTCTGGCCATCCATATCTGCTCACTACTTACCCTAAAGCATATTCACATCCTGGTTTAAGTTGACGTCTCATCTCTGCATCTAAAGGTCATTACAGACCCTGAGATTCCTCGAAAGAATCTTGTCCGTTCATCGGGGTTTATCATCTCGAGAATTTGGACTCTCGAATCCTCGATCCCCGGTTTCCCGATGTAGTAAATCTCTCGACACATGGCCTCCATCAATCGGACGACTCAGATCTACTCCAGGGTTTCCACCATGGAAATCCTAAACTCTTGTCAACAGGAATCTCGATTCCGCGATTCCCGATGAACCAATTCATCGATATGGTCCCTTACATGTTAGCCCTCCTGAGCTAGACCTTTTGGGTCCATATGACCTCCCTCTGTATGACCGCAGTCATACCACCTATCGGGGCTTCGGGGTTTCAAATGCTGACAAACATTTGCCCACGGGATTGTCGATCCCTCAAATCCCAATTTTCCGATAGGCTGACAGCTGGCCCCATGGCGACTCCTTCCTCCTTGTCGGGGTTTCAGACTTTGCGATTCCGAAATGCCCAAACCTCTTGTCACCAGGATTCCCGATATCCCGATGACCAAAATCGATAGACGACTTCCTGTCGGGACTTTCCCCGACGGCTCCGATTGCTACCATGCATCCTCCTCTGATGGACGGTCTTGGTTAACTCTCGGGATTTCACAACTTCTAATGTCCTGGACGCCTCGTCCCTAGGACTTGCGAAATGTCGGACTCCGACTCCCTTCAGATCTCTGACACACGTCTCGAGTGAATGGATGGTTCAGATCGCTCCTCAAATTTTCAAGACTTCTGATGTCCTGACTTTCACGACCTTAGGAACTCTGATTTCCCGAATGTCGATATCCCACCTCCCGACGCCTCGATCTCCGCCACGTGTCTCCACTAACGGACGATCCAGATTATTTTCGGGTAATTTCCCATGGAAATTCCTGATCTCATGTCATCGAGACTTCCGATTTCCCGATACGTGAAATCCCGATGACCATGCCTCTCGTCGGGACTTTCAACCTCCTATTCACGAGGGATTAACCCTCATGCATCTCCGAACAGATCCAACAGCTGTCGGGTTCTTCAGCCAAGATCTAACGGCTCATAATGGTTCCTACCCATGCATTCTACCATGACTCCCTGGGCATGGAAAAGATCCATGGTCCAGATACTCTCATGAACCTTGGGGATCTACGGTCCCAAACTCTTCGCTACCCACGAAGACATAGGGAAACCCTGTGGTAAGACATTTAACGCCCTACTTCCTCCTACTAATCTAACGGTCATGGGTGACCACGGATTCCCCCGATGAAATCTCGTCCGTCCATTAATACCTATAAGGTTAAGGTACCTAACATTCCATCTTCTCCTTCCAATCTGTCGGTGGTGAGTGACCACAGGTCTCCCGATGGAATCTCATCCGTCGATTCGTTACTTCATCCTTATATTGTCATCTCGGTTTTCAAGAAGATCGTTCCTCCTCATGCCGGGTCACTAAGGCCTTACGCCTTCACAACCGCCTTCCCGGTTCTTGAAGGGATTTTCAAGGAATGTATTTCTATGGGGAGGTTTAATCAAGGGGGTTACCTGAGGCATATAAGGATGTCGTCTTCCCGTGAACCAGACGTGAAGTCTGAATTTGATCAATACGCATGCAAATTACGAATTAATGAAGACATAAAACATACGTAGTCTTTCCATCTAAATATACAGCTACTAGTACTGATCAAAACATCATACAGTCATTCTTATAATGAAATCATTCACAGTTTCACAGCTTATGAGCATAATTTTCAGAATAAGTACATATATGTATATATCAAAA
>SNQJ01S0047449.1:69680-96642 GCA_010110895.2 Picea sitchensis | reverse complement strand
CATGCGACTGACCTTAACAAGGAGAATTCAAGGAAGGTAGGTTCCATGGATCGTTAAAATAGGAAGTGCATAAAGGAATGAACCTCTATGACGAAACGGTCCTACTGTACATGGTGTAAACATGGTGAATCAACACCATGAAGTCGAAGGTACCCATAAGGGATGAATACATTCTAACACCGATATTCTCAGTTTTTGGCGGAGAATTTTTGACCACAGGGATCGACGGCCCAACAGATGTATTGGGGCTAGAATACACAAAGGATAACTGGTTGATTGTCATGATATTCCCATCATGAGGAAAGCAAAGAGTGCAGAAGACATGCGATACAATGAAAATCATAGCATAAGTCCAATTGTGTCCTAGTAACAAGTTATAATCAAGGGGCGCATCAACCACCTTGACATCCACCTCTACCATATTCCCACCTAAATGGATCGGAAAGGAATGATGAATACCGCGAGGGTGGAAGGAACGACCATCAAAAGCATTCAACATGGTTGGATATTGAGAGAGAGTCGGAGAGCCGAGAGCTTTCCAATAGATCAGGGACATCACACATGTAGCAACACCTTCATCAAAAATCACATGTTTGATGGTATACTTTGAGTACCCCATGTGGATTTGAAATTCCACATGGTAATGAAAGCGAGGCTTCACATTGTGACATCAAACGTGATAAATTTCGAGCCACTGGGGTCTAGAGATCCTGACCCAGATAGAAAGGCATTCCTTTATGAAGGACACGTCTGGAGTACCTCCAGAGCCGACATCGCACAAGGGGTTTGACCTAGGTCCTTAATAATAGAGTAATTCTGGGTGACTCTAGCATTTGGATAGTGGGTAGAGCGCTTAATTAATCCTTTCGAAATATGAGGTGCTGGCTCTAATTTTTTGATCTGCAAAGGCGTCTTCAGAGGAGGAGGAGGAGATTCTAGACCAGGTACAATTTTTGAAGAACTGTAATCACGAGACCGAGTGGCTACATTAACCTAAGAATTGACCATATATATGCATGAATGGTCATCGTCTTGTGGTGGTGGTTTTTGACTCCCACCGGCCGCATTTTCGGCATTTGAGGAACTCAAGGCCAAGTGTTGGTTATGTGTGAAAGGATTCGTCAGCACCGCAGGCGGTAGAGATAAGAGCCTTGTAGCCTCCGCAAGTTTGGGGCATAAATGAGTAAGGCGATCGTCTGTACAAAGGTTACATGGAAATTTCACCTTACGCCTTTCTCTCTTGCCCTCACCAGCATTATTATTCGTCCTCTCATTATTACCATTGTCCTTGGGTTTATTATTATTCTTCCCACCCTTACGATTATTATTACGTCCTTTCTTCTTATTCCCACCTGGTTTTTGGTTACCATTTGGGTTGGTCGACGATTGTATATAATGTACATCCGTCAATTGAGTGGGATTGAAAGACACAGATGAAACTGGCCCTCCTGCAGACTAGTTTAGAGACAACTCTTTCAAATGGCTTGTCACCGAGTCTGCGGATTTCACATTAGCGAAGCCTACAATGCCATCAGCATGAGGTCCGTGATTTTGTCTAGGGTCATAGTTTGACCTCGATGTGTCCAAAAGAATCTAGTATAACATCCCATATTGAGTGTATATAAGATCTAACTGCTAGGATTTAAAGATTGGTTCTTCCTCAGATGTAACCCTGGATTTAGCAACATCCTTCGAGATAGGAGGCTGCAAGGATTTAAGGAACCATTCTAATAGGAAATCGAGGGGAATGCAGGTCTTAATCAACCTCTTCCATCTACGCCACTCCTAGATGTGATCCGAGATATGAGTGGTTGTGTCCTAGCATAAATTCGACAGAAGTTCTAGGCCAACATCATAACAAACCAACAATTGGAAGTGGTTAAGGAAGACTAGCACCATATGACTAAAGGTCCCATATGCCCCCCTAGGTAGCTCGATATACCATTTCGCAACAACCCCAATGAGGGTGCGTTGAAATAATCTTAACCGAATGGAATCATCATTAAGGGAATTCAAAGAGCAACATAGGTGAAAGGTTGTGACGTGATCACCAGGATCCTCTCCATTCTTACCTTCGAATTTTAGAATATCTGAAGGAATCTTGGTGGGGACGGGGGGCATGTAGGATCATGAGACACTGGGTCGTTCATCAACTTAGACAAGTCTGGAAGATTAAGCGTTGCCAGAAAAGGGAGACGGGGTTGCGACATCTGGCCCCAAGCTCCCTAAAAAGATTGTGTTTGGGGAACTACAGCCCATCCAGGGTTCTAGTAAGCACCATGGCCTTGTCTGGGATTGTAAGACCCTCCTCCAGGATGATTCATAAGAGGTTGGTTGGGCATCATTCCAGTAGGAATGTTTTGATGGGGGTTATAAAAATTTCCCCCAGCCAGAGTGGCTCTGGGTCAGGGGTTTCCCAAAGTGTGAAACTGACCTCCTCTAGGTGTGAATCCGAAGGATAAAGGCATATTCATCATGCCAAATGTGTTGGTTGGAATCAAAATTGAGGAGGTGAGGGTATAGGACAAAACTTGAGCAGAAGCTTGTCCACCAGGTTGGTTGCTCCACCCAGAAGCACCAGGATTAGACCTGGGGTTAAAAGAAGGAATGCCTCCCATAGTAGGAGTCGTTTGAGGGATATGAGAGCCACCAAACAAGAATGGAGTATAAGGAGGATTTGTGCCCCCAAGTCCAATGCTAGCATTAGGGCCAACAACTGGGATGGAGTTTGAAAACTGCGAAGTAAAATTCAGCATACCATAGGAAAAGGGACTAGAGACCATAGGGATGGAATGAACATTATAACCCGGTGAGTGACCAAGAGACCCAAATGGGTTTGTGGAAATAGGTTGAGCATTCACTATAGGATGTGCAACAATGATGATAGGTGCCTCTAGCACTACAACCATTGTGGTTGCAGGAGTCGAAGGGGTTCCATTAACTATAGTAGGTGTGGGAGTTGAGGGGATCCCAGTATTCTGATGACTCGGTTCAGTACTCATCCTTGTAGAATCACAATTTTGAAAAGTGGAGGTGCGTGTACCATGTCTAGTAACTCTACGCCTTTTAGAAGGAAAATAATCGAAATCCGGTGGTAACTGTAACAAGCGACAGGACTGGCAAGGAGGCTGGTCCGACTCCACGATGAATTAATACTTAAGATATAAAAACAAATCCTAAGGCAAACTAGTAATTAAATAACACACCAAAAATAATCAAATGACCAATATGCACACAAACAAGATAAAGTGGATGAAAGGGGCCTCCCTCCCTAAAGTAGGTATGCCTCGCCCAAAAGGGGACTGAGACTCCCTACTAAAGATTGGATGTAACATAATTAGTTATAAGGGCCCTTATGGGCTTAACAACCAGTTGGTCAGATCCCCCCGGAGAGGTAATCCTCCATAAAGGTTGTGTGTTGTCTGACCCTTATCTAACCTAGGGCACCTGCAGAATAACCCCTGCAAGTAACCTATGTGGCACCTAAGTCAAATAACTAAGCAACCACTGTATAACCGATGCACAGACGAGAAGTCGTAAGCCAAGTCCACCATATGGGCATGGTAGCAAAGCCCGAAACCTTGAAAGCATCGCCTCTCATGGAGGTAAGGGCACTAGCAAGATCCCCATATACGAATAGATCCCCAAAAATATCTCTGACTCTAAGAAGGTATCGAGGGGATATCCCTTCAACAGACCTCGCACAACCTCGTGATTAACTCTGGTGTAAGCGGAGCCTCCTAATATTATCGATTATACAATGGATTTCTCCACTCCCTTAGTCAGACACATATGTTGATTTAATAGCCTTGGAGACGTTTACTCACAAAATTCTATTCCAAGGCACTAAATCCTAAGTCAGTTTGTGCACCCTAGAAAATAAAATCGTTACTAATCAATTTTAAATTATAGCGTTAATTTTAATGGTCGTGCTTACTCAAAAAGTGTGGTCGTGAAACTAGTGATGTTATGACTCAACAAGTAAAGTAAATGAATATGAAACAATGCAAAGTCCTAACTTCAATTTCCAATGAATGATATGCTTCCTAAAATGTAACTTTCAATTCAATTTTGCAATTCTAAATAAAAATGCAATCTTTCTTTACATGCACTAAGCTAAATGACAAAGACTCAAAAGATCAAAATGCCAATCAATGTAAAATGCCTAATATTTTTGTATTTTCAATATAAGAAAAATGAAAATGCATGGATTGAACAACAACTTGATATATAGACTCTACTATGTATAGAAAGAGACAACCCAAGTAGGATACCAAAGAGAAAAATGCCTAGCCCAATGTACAAGGACAATCAAAATGAAAATATGATGATAAAGGCACCGCCAAAAAATTCAACCAAAGATAGGTTTCCTATCATCCCATAGACACTTAACAGTCACTACAAAGACCCAATAAGACTCAAAAATCATCAAAACCCCCCCAACAACCACCAAACCCAGCAAACAAGCAAAATAGGTTGATGTACGTGACTGTTCAAGGGAAAAGCACGTATGTACACAGCTTGCAGGAGGACATAACACATATGTACACGACTGTCAAGCAAAAACCTGCGTATATGTGTCAAAGACACAACTAGGCTAAGGAGAAGGATGAAAGACTCAGACCCAGAGTGAACAAAGGCTGTCAAGAAATGATACGACAAGAAACACAATATGAATGAGAGAATTCTAAAGAGAAAAACACTCCAGACCCCGAAAATAGAAGATTCAATCCCCAGTATGGTTGCCAATTCTGTTATGAGGAAAATCTGTCTATGGATAGGGGCAAACCCCAACAGACGGAAATGGTTGCAGAAATCAACTCTATTCTCAAGTATGCTATATAAACAAATACGCTAGCGAGACAAGATAAAAGGCCTACCTTGTCCAGACGTTCGATGAAGTACACCATTGAGCACTTGACCGAAAGCAATATACCTGCAACTAGTCCTCAAAAACCAAGCAAAGCAAGCATATGGTGATAATATATGATGTTAGCACATTCAAAAGCATAATCCATTAACATTCATAACAAATATGCCCATGTAATAATAATTCAAATATTTGCAAGATATCAATTGGACGAGAAAAGAGTATTTCTATTAAGATATGATCAACATGAGTGAATAAGTTACAGACTTCTGTGTCGGCATGGTTCAAAACCGAGAAACTAAGTTCCTTCCAGCTAGGCCTCCACCACTTCAATCCTCCACCAAAGGAAAGCTCATAGAAGAGAGACAATGAAGTTCTCAATCAATAAGGGAAGAGCTTGGGGGTTGAACAATGTGTTCAGACTTAAAGGACAAAGGGATGCAGACTCAATGTGAAGTGAACAATTCCTCCATAGTAACTTTGCTCTCAAATTTGAATTCTTTCTCCTCTTTTCCATAGCTCGAAATTGGCCCATTTATAACCTTGAAGTGGAACTGAAGGGCCGAGTCGAAACATTTCCAGTATATGGAAGGCCAAGGATCATTGATCTCCTATCGTGACATGGAAACCCAATGCCATTTTTCAATTATGAGCACATTTCTCGATGTACGTGGGCTGTAGTGATGCAACCTACGTATACGCATGTTGTATAATAGGCAAGGTTCGTATATGTGGAAAAAATGTATTTTAATTTATGGGATTTGCAAAAAGGGATTAAAATTCTGCATGGGGAAATGGACAAAGGCCTTTTGTGCAAGATTGCATAGGGTGAGGCAAATCTTGCTATAACAACAACAAGACGGGAAGTGCACCACTGTCACCTCAATACACTTTCCCCTACACTTTAAACCAACACCTAGAATCCACATGGGGTGTCCCAAATAATAAAAGTAAGCCTCGTTAAGTGAAATAAAACCATGCAATCATATGGTCTACTTAAGGAATCCACAAAATATGTAACAAGAATATGCATTATGATTCAAATAAGCGATTAGAATGCTCTAAAGGTATTCAACTATAAACAATTGCATCAACCACAATTATATTCACTTCAAAGAAAGGTTAGGAGCTATTGGATGTGCGTGAAAAATATAATGTGTAAGATAAATAACATTGACAACTTCATCTTTGTTCAACAACAAGAGGTTAGATTCACTTCAAGCTACTTTAGGGCACAAAGAGTGAAGACATTTAGCATTAATCAAAGGTGCAATGTGTACTTGTGTTTAACACTTGATTGTATGCTAAGAGAGGAAAATCTTATGGATCTCCTTTCACTTCTAAATCTGATTTATGAATAAAAACGCAAAAAATTCAGATTTAGGTCATGAAACTACCATCCAAGAGAGAGATTAAGCACAAAAGAACAAGATGTGGTGGATGTTTCCACTTGGTAAATATATATTTTATGCAAAAACATCCTAACAAGTGTTAGAGACAATTTCTAAATATATATAAACATTAACCAATCAAGAACTT
Organism: Picea sitchensis; assembly: GCA_010110895.2. Taxonomy (NCBI): domain Eukaryota; kingdom Viridiplantae; phylum Streptophyta; class Pinopsida; order Pinales; family Pinaceae; genus Picea; species Picea sitchensis. Next base: position 90,233 of record SNQJ01S0047449.1, on the reverse strand, counting down.
GTAAAATGGATGGTGAATCCCCCTATGGTTTTGTAGGTTGTCACTTTGAATTCACCAAATAAAACCTCTAAGTAAAAGATAAACAATTATAAGAACCTTAGAGATCAAATTCACCTCTAGGTATGTAAGATAAACATGAAACCAATCTATAAATGAAGTAGAGGATAGGTATGAGTAAGATGACACCTTGAAGCACCAAACCTTAGCCTCGGGGTTTCACCAAATCCTATTTTTAATACTGAAATTTAATTTCAATATTTGAGAATCACCTTAAATCAACCCACAAAATGTTAGATAACACCTTAAAACTCAATCCAATAGGGTCTATTTGTCTCCTTGGGGTTAGACATCAACATTTAAGCATAAACCTTAGGATAAATTTATCTAGGAAATGAAATATTCTGTTTACTTTACACTAGACAATAAAATAAATCTAGATAAATAATTTTCTTTGATTTTTCACTATTATATTTCCTTATAAACAACAAAAAATAAAATAAAATAATTGATTTTTAGGTTTTTTTTGTTGGTTGTTGGATATAGGACTAGTGCATTTTTTATCCAATTAGGGATTATGGGATCAATAAGTATGCCCCTCTAAAAGTTGGTCACTTCTATCTTAAGGATTAGGGTAAAATATTAGAACCATAAGGGTAGAATAATCTCCAACCTAGTCAAGATAAGCTAAGAGGACCAAATCCCTACAAGAAGGGAATCCTCAAAGGAAAAAACMTTCACCAACAAGATCAACTATAACTTGACAAAAATACTTAAACCCTTTCCAAGGAACCAAAAGGAAAAACAAAGCAATGGATTAAGCACTTACCMAAGATAAAAAGAGAATAAGGAAGGAACAAACCCTAAAACATCTCCTCTCCAAGTGGTATAGTAACCCTTCAAATGGATTGATCTTGAAAGCCAATAGAATTCTTGAATCATCATAAAAAATATTTAATGCACCAAGAAGACAATGAAGAAATATAAAGCTCCAAGAATTGACACCAAAACCTCAAAAGCTAGACCTTCTATTAATTGTAGTCACAAATGATACCCAAGAATCCACAACAATTTGGAATGAGAGGAGAACATTTATTTATAGAGGAGGCTTCTACATCCTTCTCATAATTTATTAATTATTTATCCCTAAAATTATCCTAATAGAATGATAAAGAAGTTTTTTCATCCACACAAAGAAGGAGACTAAGTCAATACACAATTCAATGATGTCACATGTACATAAAACCCTCATGAGAGGAGGATGCCCCACAAAAAAGGGGGTGATTTGCTTCTCTAGCCCAACGTTCCAAGGAAAAAGTGATGTAGAGGCCTCAAAACATGGTTAAGTATCCTCCCAATCAAGAAAGGTGCCAATCTATAACTCCTCCAAGTGGAATGACCTCATGAAAAGGTGGAGAAGGACCTCAAAAGTGGATGGCCCCCTAAATTTTTTCTCAAGGAATGCTCAAAAAGTACCTCCAAGGTATGACCAAGCCCTCAAATCAACCAAATATGCTCCACAAGGCAAGGAAGATTCCTCTCCAAGTCAATTAATAACCAAAAACTCCCTCATGGCTATCATTAATCCCACACGTGTGGGTCGACCCTCAAGTCATGTAATGAACACCTCCATAAGTGATAAAAAAGGTGGGTGTTCTAGAATATCCAATGTGGCATGTGTAGAGGATGTCAATGTATGCAATAATAACCCAAATGTTCCTCGAAGGATATGAAAAATGCCTTGAGATATGTGTACTACATCGAGAATTGTGATATTGCCTTGGGAAATGTGAAATTGAGTGAGCATCTGCAGATTCATCCATGATATTAGATGGAAAAGTGTGATGAATACATAATACAAGGATCCATGCTTAGGAATAAAATAAGTGTGTTATACATAGGTGTGACAATATTTACAATGAGAAACAATTTTACATCATACACAAAGGGGTAAGAGAGACTAGTAGCTCCCCTAGATCATGCATCCTAGTAGATCCACCCAAGATGGTTGCATACCAACCCATATCATAAATGACCAACATGATGAAGAGTTACCCACATTAATGGGTGATCGAATATAGCCATAAAATAAAATCCAATCTTGATATGGGGACTAAAAGGATGAGCCAAAACTGACCACATGGGGTCTGGAGATACTACACAAGCCCCCCACCAATACATAGAACATATAAGCATGGTCCAATACAATAAATGAGTGCAAATACTTTTGGCTCATCATGATACAATAAGGTACATAATCTACTCATATGATGGTCCACATCTAGTAAAAAAAAATAGGGTACACTAAAGTGAATCTGAGGTGTAACAACTGGCTCCAACTTGGGGACATGTGCTCATCTCGAGAGTGTTTGAGAACTCCATAATATGCAAAACCTGTGGACCTAAAACATTCTGAACCATTGAATATTAAATACAAGGGAGAGTGAATATACAAGTGCATTTTCTCCTTCCCTAAAGGAGAAATAAATCCATGTGTAAATTAAATATATCCAAGCACATGTGAGAACCATCTTACTTTATTATAAAATAAAAAGAAAATGTAGAAATTAATAAAATGAATGAAATGCACAAGAAATATAATGATCATGCTAAAGAGCTTATTTATTCTAACCTACTATCACATAATAAACATAACATGCTAAGTAAAATCATAAATCTGGTGCAACCATTCCATGAGTTCATCAATACCGTAAATTTTACGATTGTGCTTGGTTACAAACCAAAATAATGAGACATCAAGGATCAAGTAAGCATATGTCATCATCTCCTTTACCTTTCTTTGGTCAAAATATAAAGTATGATTATCTGTAAACTACCGTGGATATTCCACTGGAACAGTTCGTCACAATAGATCTGATAGATAAAACTGAAATCTACACTATGAAGGTTAAATTCCTTTAGATTCCAGAATATTTAGTTATTGATTTTCTTCTTATAAATGAAAAATATAAAATGTGGAAAATAGAGAAAAATAAAGTACAATCACACACCATCCACAACATAACAAATTTTTTTTCTTTGGGAAACCCTTACGAGAGAAATCCTAGCTAGAAGGTGAGGTTGATATGCTCTCTTTTCTCTGGTATAGAAATGATGCATGTACAAAGAAAGAGGCACTCTCAGTGGAGTTTCCTTTGACTTGTGGTCGATATGGCTGATACAAAATATCTCATCCCCTATTATTCTCATAGAATACCACTCTCAGATTTTTTTCTTAGCTATGGAACATGATACAATTCAAAAGAATGGAACCCCTTCTCCTCGTAGTGGCCCAGTATTTAACATAGCCCGATAGCCATCTAGGGGTAGGTTTTTTGACTTACTCAACCCTCAATTATGATAGGGTTTTAGAACTTATAGAATATGGTAAAAATTATATATGTGGCTAGCCTTGTATGAATGAGTAACGGGGGTTGACGTGGCATCCTCTTGTACCATGGTGGTCAACTTGCGAGAGGCATGAATTTTTCATACGAACTTCTATTGATGCATGGTTTGCACCGTTGGAAAGGTATCAGAGTGTAGAACAATGTAAAGGGGGTGGGAGAAAGTTTCAGACACTGTAACCACAAAAAAAAAAAAANAGGCATGGATTTTTCATACGAACTTCTATTGATGCATGGTTTGCACTGTTGGAAAGGTATCAGAGTGTAGAACAATGTAAAGGGGGTGGGAGAAAGTTTCAGACACTGTAACCACAAAAAAAAAAAACCATTGAATGCCTCAAAATGGCTCTGGAAGGTTCCAAACCCTAATTTTCCAAACTGGGACCTGCCACTAAAATGGCCTTGCATACTTATTCCTCCAATTTTTTCCACTCTGAAAGGATCAAGATAGATGAAAAAAAAATATAATGATCCAATCATGATCATATTATCATGATCCTATAAGAGAGGAATGAAGGCATACCAAAGTTTACCTGTACTATTGCAAGCTCCTTCAATCCAGAGGTAGACATGGTTGATGTAATCATCTTTCTTAACATAACCATAGGACAAACCATCATTGTTACTAATCAAACCATCAATCAAGATGAGCTTCAAGGGTGGCTCCAATAAAAACCTACAAGAAGATTGCTACCCCTCCTTGTTGTTATCAATCATATATATATGAAACATGAGAAAACCCATTATATATGAAAAAATATGTAGATCCATGACTCATGGCTTGTTGCCCTTGCTTGTGAGGTTGAACATCTCTGGAAGAACGATCATGTTGATGTCTACCAAGAATTTCATCTTCAAAAAAATCATCACTGGATAGATTTTCTTGCATATGAAAATCGTGAGTTGGGGACCTCCATGGCTGAAAAATGTATGTTGTCATTTCACCATGAAAATCATGATTGTTGGCAGGATGACATGATTGTTCATGCATTGTGAAGGGATTTACATTCATTGATTGTGTTTTGTTGTCGAAAATACTATAAATATACAATTTCATCTTTAGAAACATCGTCATTTGTATCATAAATGGGATCCCCATCAAAACAAAAACATCTTATATCCCATTTGTGTATTTCAATATGGAGAAGAGTATCAATATTCTAAATCTCTTTTTTTTCATGATATTCATCAAATAAGGGTTTCTCCATTATATTTTCCCTTTCCAAGTTGCTAAAAGATGTATCATAAAACTCAAAATCTTGTAAATGAGTGTAGCATATCAAATCCTTGCTTTCATGCAACAGAGAACAAATGAATACTTTTGTCATCAAGGTTTTCTTCATATATCGAGCCTTCAAATGTCTCTTGATCTCCAATGTAAGAATGAGAATATTCTTCATCACCATTTTCTTCTTGAGAAGTTGCAACAAAATCTTCAATGGACTCATCATCTTCAAGAGAAAAACATGGAAAATTTTAAGGATCCATACTTATCTTAAAGTGTAGAAACCTTGGAGAATCTTATTAGTTCTTAAGATGGAAACCATAAAATGTTTGGAGATATTTTTATAAAAATATTCAAATTTCTAAGGATTTTATATAGTTTCTATAAAATTTGTCGATTTTTAGACTAAAATGCTTTTATCCTATAGAATTTGAGCAAATCATATTAGGAAATAATGGAAATTGGTGAATCTCATTTTTGAAAAAAATCATGGAAAATTTCCCCATGGGTAAAATTTATCCCCTAAAATTTTCCCTAGAGAACAATGAGGTGCTTCTTGAGGATTTTCTTCAAGAAGGTCATCTTTGCTTACATCACATATTCTCTTGACATTTTCAAAATGGGGAATCCATTCGTCATCCTTTTATAACTCTGACACATTATGTAACAAAGTCTCATGGGAGGGAGGAGGCGGATGAGCCTATTCATGTAAATCATAATCAAGCTTTAGTAGAGAAGGCTCACCATACTTTGCTTCATTATAATCACAGAAGAAAAAGTATGCATTCTTTCTTTCCTCTATTTCCACAAGAAGATCACTTGGGGGGTTATCATCATATTCCATCATTAGGTCATTGGTATTTTTTCCTATTTTATATTTTATAACAAGAAATACATAAGCATATTCAACCTCTTCATAATTATAGATCCAACGTTTTTGAAACCTTTTCATCAAATGTGGGAATGGTTTTTTCTCTTTAGGTTTGAAATCACAATACCAATCCCATGCATATTCTCCTTGTAATGAGTATGCAAATGCTTTCATCAAGATATCTTCATAGACAATGTTAATATCTACCACATATTTCATAAAGATTCAAGGTGATCTAAATCCAACCAAGGATTTCCATCAAACTTCGGAACATGGTAAACATACCAACATAGAGCATAAGTGGACATCATGGAACACATGATTAATCAAGAGGAATAAATACATTTGCATAAAAATATATCTTGTTAGAATCCACACTTGAAACATACAAGGTCATGATTTCTTAAAATCATAGAATTACATACCAATCATACAAATACCAAATACATGGAGTCACCAATATACCATAAATAACTTTCCTATGCTTTGAATCAATCCCAAAAGCTACTGTATCTTTATTTTTATTTTTATTATTTTTTGAATCTTTCTTCATGGGAATTACTTCTTGAAGTGTATCTCTTTGTTATTTTTATTTAAGTGAGTCACTAGATGAGGAAATCAAAATTAACATTCAAAACAATATCATCAAGATACACATACGAGAATAAACCCAACAAAATCTGGGAGATGGAATTTATCCTCGGAAATGGTGCCAAAAATTGTTACTGCCTAAGCTAGCACACTTGTGAAAAAGTCCCAACAAAGGGGATAACTAGGGAAACAAGACATGAAGTGCACCATTGTCACCTCATACACTTTCCCCTACACTTCAGGCCAACTCATAGAAGCCACAAGGGGTATCCCAAATAATGAAAGTAAATCTTTTTAAGTGAAACAAAACCATGCAATCATATGATCTACTTTAATGAAACCACAAAATATGTAACAATACTATGCACTAGGATTCCAATCAATGATTACAATGCTCTAAAGGTATTCAACTAGAAACAATTGCATGAACTACAATTATATCCAGTTCAAAGAAAGGTTAGAAGCTAGTGGATGTGTGTGCCAAATCTGATGTATACGATAAATAACATTAGCAACTTCATATTTGTATTAAGTCTATCACTCAACAAACAAAACTCACAAGAGGTTAGAACTACTTCAAGCTACTTTAGGGCACAAAGAGTGAAGACATTTATCATTAATCAAAGGTGAAATGTGTGCTTGTGTTTACCACTTGACTATATGCTAAGAGAGGACAAGATTATTGATGTCCTTTCACTTCTAAATCTGATTTATGAATAAAAACGTAGAAATTTCAGATTTTGGTCATGAAACTACCATCCAAGAGAGAGATTAAGAACAAAAGAACAAGATGTCTTGGATGCATCCACTTGGGAAATAGATATTCTATACAACAATAGCCAAACACGTGTTAGACACAAGTTCTAAAAATATATAAACATTAGCTAAGAAACAACTTGTAAAAAGGATGGTGAATCCCCCTATGGTTTCATAAGTTGTCACTTGGAATTCACCAAATAAAATATCTAAATAAAATATAAACAATTATAAGCACATTAGAGATCAAACCCTAGCTTTAAGCACCAAACCCTAGCTTTAGGGTTTAACCAAATCTAAATTTTAGTGCTACAATTTAATTTCCAGATTTGAGAATCACCTTAAAGCTCAATCCAATAAGGCTGATTGGTCTCCTTAGGGTTAGAGATCAATAGTTAAACATAAACCCTAGGATAAATTTGTCTAGGAAATGAAATATTTTGTTAACTTACAATAAACAATAAAAGAAATCTAAATAAACAACTTTCTTTGATTTTTCATCATTAGATTTCCTTATAAACAACAAAAATTAAAAATTAAAAATTTGATTTTTAGGATTTTTTGGTTGGTTGTTGGATATAGGACTAGTGCCTTTTTTTTTAATCAAATTAGGGTTTATGGGGTCAATAAGTGTGCCCCTTTAAAAATTGGTCACTTTTATTTTAAGGATTAGGGTAAGATATTAGAACCCTAAGGGTAGAATAATATCCAACCTAATCAAGATAAACTAAGAGGAACAAGGTTGTACAAGAAGAGATTCCTCAAAGGAAAAAAACTTCATCAACAAGATGAACTATAACTTGAACAAAATACTTAAAAACCTTGCCAAAGAACCAAGAGGAAAAACAAAGCAATGGATTAAACACTTACCCAGGATAACAAGAAAAGAAGGAACAAATGGTAAAACATCTCCTCTCCAAGTGGTATAGTAACCATTCAAATAGATTGATCTTGAAAGCTAGTGAAAGTCTTGAATCACCATAATAAATATTTAATGAACCATGAAGATAACCAAGAAAGAAAAATCTCCAAGAATTGACACCAAAACCTCAAGAGGTATATCTTCTATTAATTTTAGTCACAAATGATATCCAAGAATTCACAACAATTTGGAATGAGAGGAGAGCCTATATTTATATAGGAGGATTGTGCATCCTTCTCATCTTTATTTATTCTTTGTCCCTAAAATTAACCTAGGAGATTAAGAAAGAGGACTTTTCATCCACACACAAAAAGGAGACTAAGTCAATACATAATTCAATGATGCCATATGTACATAAAACCCTCATGAGAAGAGGACGTCCCACAAAGAAGGGGGCCAATTTTATTCTCTAGCCCAACGTTCCAAGGAAAAAGTGATGTAGAGGCCTCAAAACATGGTGAAGTATCCTCCCAATCAATCGAAGTAGGTACCAACATCTAGCTCCTCCAAGTGGAACAACCTCTTGAAAAGGTGGAGAAGGACCGCAAAATTGGACATACCCCTCAAAATGTGCTCAAGGAATGCTCAAAAGGTACCTCCAAGGTAATACCAAGCCCTCAAATCAACCAAAGATGATCCACAAGGCAAGGAAGATTCCTATCCAAGTCAAATCATCACCAAAAACACCCTCATGGTTTTCGTAAATCCCACATGTGTGGGTCATCCCACAAATCATGTAAGGAACATCTCCAAAAGTGATGAAAAAGGTGGATGCTCTGGAATCTCCAATGTGGCATGTGTAGAGGATGTCCATGTATGCAATAATATCCCAAAGGTGCCTCAGAGGATGTGACCAATTCCTCGAGATACATGTACTACCTCAAGAATTGTGATACTACCTCGAGAATTGTGAAACTAAGTGAGCATATGCAAAATCATCCCTAATAGTATATGGCCAAGTGTGATGGATACATAATACAAGGATCCATGCTTAGGCATAAAATAAGTGTGTTATACTAAGGTGTGACAATTTTTACAAAGAGCAACACATTTGCATCATATACAAAGGGGTAAGAGAGACAAGTAGCTCCCCTAGATCATGTGTCCTAGAATATCTACCCAAGATGGTTGCATACCAACCTAGATCATAAATGACCAACGTGATGAATAGTTACCAACATTAAGGGGAATTCGATCGTAGCCATGAAAGAAAATCTTATCTTGAGATGGGGACTAAAGGGACAAGCCATGACCAACCACGTGGAGTCTAGAGATACTACAAGTCCCCCCACCAATACATATAGCAACTAAGCATGGTCCAATACAATACATGAGTGCAAATACAATCACCCTTTTGGTTCATCATTATACACTAAGGCACATAATATGTGCATATGATGGTCCACATCTGACGAAAAAAATATAGGGTACATTGAAGTGAATCTAACATTTAACAAGGTCTATAATAAACACAATCCCTTAATGCTCAATCCTATGTGTGATGTTTTATGATGATTAAGCTCGAGACTGGCACAACGTCAACAAGAAGCATCTTTTCCACTCGTTTTTTTGAACGTACTAGTTGTTTACCAACACATACATCACTACTTCAGACCTCACCAAGAGAAAAAAAAAATTCAATCAAAGACAACTCTGAAACAATAGATGATCAAGATATTTTTATTGATGCAACATCTCTACTAGCTACAGAAAGAGAGAGTTTAAAACAACTTGAACAAAAGGTATGATTTATATTATGTTTAGAAATTTCACATTTATCTATCTTAAATTATGTTTTCATGAATCTTGAAATCAAAATGTGCCACCTTTGCGTTGAAAAATTTAAAATTCATTGTTATGGTTCTTGATTTGATCAGGGTGAAGTTGTTCATGAGGTGCATAATATTTGTGATAGTTCTGAACCTCTTGTACCTTCAAGTGAAGATGCAATAGATGTGCTAAGGAAAGTTGATTCAAATGTTGAGAAACTTGATACTGAAATTGTTGATTCTAATATTCACAAGTCCATTAGCCTCAACAAAAGACAAGGTGATAATTTCCATAATGGTATGCCAAGATCCTCATTTCCCTCTACGAATTGTCAAGATTCGCTAGTTAATTTGGATATTGAGATGGAAGATAAGATATATGATATTCTTGAACAACAAGATGGAGAAGCTACTGCAAGAAGAGAGCCTAAACCTTAATTTGAGAATCCTCTTCCTCAAATCATGGTCTCCAACTTCACCTTGTTTCCATGCTTTTCATCCAATGAACTAGGGTTCCATCGGCATTTGCTCGTTGCAATCTAATAGACGAGCGAAATGTTTCTATCAACTATGTTAACTTTGGACTACTGTAAGTCCTTGTATACACCAATCTCCTTCCATTCCTATGCTTTGAATCCATATTCTCTTACGATGGTATGAACATAATTTTATTCCACTCACACACGATTGTATCTCTGGATTATCCATGACATAGGCAGTTGTAAATGGAAGCTTTGGTACATTCAAGTTGTTTTACGATACAAAAAACCACCTGTAGATGTCCACATATTTATCCCATACCAATGATTCACATGTTTAATAAGTTTACTAAATGTACAACTCAATTCAGCAAGGACTACGCTATTATGTAGACTTGCTTTCAAAATCTTGTGTACCCATCACCAAATTAATAACCTTGAGGAATTAAAATGCCACCTCTTTCTAAATGAACAACTAATGTTAGATATTCTTGTCACTTTTTACATCTAAAAACCTACCATCTCATCATTCTTCCTTAACGCAAGGACTACGCTATTATGTAGACTTGCTTTCAAAATCATGTATACCCCTCACCAACTTAATAACCTTGAGGAATTAAAATGCCGCCTCTTTCTAAATGAACAACTAATGTTAGATATTCTTATCACTTTTTACATCTAAAAACCTACCATCTCATCATTCGTGTAACTTCATTTTATTAACAAAGTCATGGACAACTCCTTATATTACATCAGTTATCATAATATTTATTGTACAAATAATCATAACAAATGAGACCGTTATTAATAGGCATTCATATGTTCAAATGCAATAAGAAATTATTACATATATTTTGAGTGGTCATTTAATTAATGAAGCCAAGACTAAAGGTATCACAAGATGAAATTAATGTTTGATTACTCATCATGTATAATGTGTATAAATGGCGAAGTTGATTATGTAAATATGCATTTTTATTTATTTCTGGTTAATGTTGAAACATATAAATGAAATGAATTTAGATGAGAACTCTAGCCAATGTTGCTTGGTTTTCCTTGTTTCTATATTGGCTGTTCCCAATGGTTTCGGAAGGCGCTTTTCATCGCTTCCTGTAAGTATCCTACAACCGATCGGGGCCTAGCTAATGTTGATAAACATTTCAAGCTGCATATTTAAGGGCTTCTCAGGGTTTGGTTCGGATCTTGGCGCTAGGATCTAGATGGATTAGCCTCAAGATTTACTGGTTTCTTCAAACATGATCCACGATTTGCTAAATGTTTGGTAGAAGATGTCGAGCAAGTGTTTAAATGGAAAACCTATCATTAAACTTTTAGCATTTATCACATTTTAAGGATATTGGGAACTTTTTGGGTAGCAATCTAAAAACATATATTGATAGAGTTACATTAGGTTTCTCCACATATACTCTTATTCATGTTATTCATGTTAATATAGGCTTTAGTAAAGGTCTTTTAGACAAAGTGATTCTCATGTGGGAAAATTTTGGATAGATTCAAGTTTTGGATTTTGAGAATACAATTTTGAGGTGTTGGATTTGTCAACTACTCGGACATTTATAGGATACTTGTATCAATGCACGAGCTCATTCTTCAAGGAAAAAAAGTCCAAGCCAAAGGAAAAAGATGGCAATTTCCCAAGCAAATGATGACAGATAATGATGATGATCAAGAGTAAGAATTACAACAAACATCAGATTCAGAGAAGGTCAGTACTACTTATCTAGAAGATTCGAGAGGAAAAAAATTCCCCCTAGATACTAGAGAGGAAGCCAAGCATATAGATATTTCTTCCTCGGGGATAGAATTGGTTAAGGATGCTACATCAAGAGAAATTAAGAGATCTTATGAATCTAAAAACATTGACTACATGATTTAAAGAAGCATGTATCTTTGATGAATGGTAGTATTTTGACTTCTAATTTACAAAATGTTTGTGGAACCACCTTTAGGAGGGTGGGTTGAGGTCAAGAAAAAGAAAGGAAAAAAATGCAGGATCGAGAATTTCTTACGTCTTTAGTTTAAGTCTTATCAAACTTTCCTTTTGTTTGTGTTTCATCTCAAAGCTAGCTAGTGCTTTTACACCTATTCTTACGTTATCTTATCACTTGTAGGGAGGATCGTCTTCCCAAATCTTATGAATGCTCTTGTACCATCTAGAAAATGTAATCTCTTTTCTTTATTATGAATAAAAGTTATGCTTTTTTTTAAAGTTTTTTTTTTTTTTAAATATAAAAAAATAACTTGTACATTCAAGTTCATATTTACATCAAACGATTTAGCAAGTAATTGAAAATGATAAGAAAAAAATAATTTTGTGAATTGAATATCTAATTGCCTACATGGAGAACATGAGAAAATACACCACAACTTGTGTATTTAATATATAACCTAGTATATTAATGTTAAGCCCAAAGGGGTTGGATCTAATGGTGGAAATTGAGGAGTTTTTCACTGTTGGGCAAGGTTCAATTCCCATGAGGGCCTAACCCGAAGCCATGGGGGAACCTTGAGGTAATGGTCGAACGTGTGGTTGCACCCATAGATATTGTATTAAATGATATCGTGACTCGTGCACACATAAGTGAATCAAAGCCCATCCCCATGTCCTTCAATTTGTTTTTTTCCCAAAGGGGTTGGATCTAATGGTGGAAAGCGAGGAGTTTTTCACAGTTGGGAAAGGTTCAATTCTCATGAGGGCCTAACCCGAAGCCATGGGGGAACCTTGAGGTAGTGGTCGAATGTGTGGTTGCACCCAAAGATATTGTATTAAATGATATCATGACCCGTGCACACATAAGTGGATCAAAACTCACCCCCATGTCCTTCAATTTAAAATGTGGAGGTGGTTTGGAGAGATAGTTGGGAAGTAGTGGTTGCATGCTCCCCATCCGGGTTCAAACCCTCGATGAAACACAACCCATTGTGATAAGGCTAGAAGGTTAGATGCCACCCTTGAGTGGAACCCCCCTCGTGGGTGTGTCTTTGGACGTCTCGGTCCTTGCTAAGTCATAAGTTTCCTGCTAGACATTAACTTGTGAGATGTTGACACTAACCTAGAGTTTATAGTGGCAGCCAACCGAATTTGAACATGGGTCTTTCCCAAATAATCCTAGCCAATTACTGATTTTCCTAGATCTAAAAAAATATATATTAATGTTAATAATAACTTATATGTTAATAATTAAGTTTTTAATACATAGATTAATTATTACTTTGACTTATAAAATATGTAATAACTTATATAGTAACTTAATAATAATATAGTATATAATATTTATATATTGTTATTTAATATGATATTAATTTAGGTTATGTTTAATATATATTAATTTTAATTATTGATTTAATTAGTATTAATACTTTCATATGTTAAAGTTATATGTTAAAATGATTATGATTATTAGTATTGTTCACTTGATCAATTTTGATATATATGTTTTATAAATTTATATCAATTATTGATTAAATAATTTGAAAATAATATATTAAAATTTAATTTGATTTTTATAAGTAGATGAATTATACATTTAAATTTTATTACATATGTTTTGAAAATAGATTTAATATTTTTATAAACTTGAGACTTTAAAAGAAAGTAATTTTTATAGTATATTTATTCGTTTTATAGATTTTTACGTTGAAAGGCGTACACTTATTGATAATGGGCATATTTAATAGGGGTTTAGTGCTTAATAAGTTTTTTATGGACATAATTAAATATTGTTGGAATATTCTTAGTAGTCACACAAAATAAATGGCTGTGATTTCAATCATTAACTTCCTAGCTATTATAAAGACATCTTTTTATGTGTTTACTTTTTTACATTTACCTAATTATATTTAAAAATTACTTTGATAGCTAAGTGATTGCCAAGTAAGTGATTAACAAAAATTAAAATATTAACACCAGATAAATGAAACGCAACCGTTCATTTGTTAATCAACAATAAAATTTAATATATTCTTTTAAGGATTCATTTCATCTTATCAATCTCTCGACCTTAACCATCAATTATTTAATTGCTGTGCTAGTATATATTATATTTATCTACAATCTAATACTTATTATTATAACTAAAATTACTATTAATACTAAATAATAATATTTTTAATAAATAATAAAAAATGATTATTTGTAAATACAAAATCCAAAATTTTAATAAAATAAACTTACTTCAAATATATATATATATATGTACACTATTTATGTTTTCGTCGTATAAGGTTCTATTGCCATGAATTATAAATTAGAGTGAATGTAGCTTATGTTGTTCTTCTTAAATTTAATATGATGGTCTTTTTAAATTTAATTTGTATGTTTTTTTGTTATAAATTATATATTATACTTATCTACATTTTAATATTTATCTGCAATCTAATATTTATAATATTTATTGTTATAGATAAAATTATTGTTAATATTAAATAATATCGAGGGTGACTATTTTTTTTTGGCTCTACAACATGTTCGTACTGACCCGTGAACCTTCTTCTGAAACGTTAATGGTGACCATCGTTGGGGGTGGCACTGCCCCCTCCTTTAGGAATGTGGTGGTTGGAAGCAGTCGCCTCTCAGCCCATTCAAATCTTGGCTTTTCTAAGCTTGGTTCTGACTTGACTTCGGCTCATTTGATGTCATCTCCTAAAATCCCGAGTCCAACGGAAGAACAATAGTTAGATCCTCTACATTCATCCAAAGTGGTAACTCAACATGACTCGAATCCAAAGTCTCTAGCCATACGATATTATTCAACTTGTATCCCTCAAACATCATAAATCCCACATTATGATATTTAGCTCCCAGTTATGGCTCAAAACATTTAATACATGCAAGATCATGCCCTAATTTGCAAATTTATGGGATTGTAGCCATCTAAAAAGGCCCTTCTCTAGTGGATCAAGATTCGGTGGAAACCCAAAGGCGATGTCGAACTTAAGTTGGGATCTAAGGGATTATTTAATGCTATCTTTAATATGATCGAAGACCGATAAAGGGTGTTCCAGAGTGGCCATTATTTCTCCAATTTTGTGGGTTTTTACTTGCATGTCTGGAAAGAGAACTTTATCCTTGAGAAAGAGGATTTTACTATAGCTCCAGTTTGGATCCATCTTTACTCTCTCCCACAAGAATATTTGCATCTGGAGATCTTGGAAGGAATAGGAAATATGTTGGGGTCTTTTGTCCAAATTGAAGATGCAACACATCAAGGAAGATATAATTCATATGCCCAGATTTGTGAGTATATTGATGTTTCAAAGCCATTGCCAGCCTCTATCATCCTCAGATATGAGGACACAAATTGGATTCAAACAATTGATTTTGAACATATCCCTTTCCGATGTCACAAGTGTCATGTCCATGGCCCCTTGTTCAGGGATTTCCCACTGAATAAGCTAATGGATACACCCAAATATTAGCAAGAAAATGATGCAGGCGGATTTGAAAAAGTCCCTTACAAGTGAAAGATCCTTAGAAAAACAACATCGTAGTCAAATCCCAAGGGCCCCTGAACCAACAACAACTTCAAAAAATTGGCTACAATAGAGGACTAACAAACATACATACATATCGAGGAGACTCGGATCCAACCAGAGCAAGACCAGATCCAACCTCTAGGACTCGATCCCAAGTTGTTGGAGAGTAGGGATCCATACCTGCAACAAACAACCCCCATAATTAAAGATCATGATGAAGAAATAAAAAACATCGATGAAAGAAAAATAGATCTGGAAGAGTATGACGAAATGGAACTAGAAGGATTCGACCTACAAAGCATAGTTGTCTCCTATGAAAGACAAGAAGTTCACTCAATCCCCCCAAAAAAAATCCAGCTCCTGAAATCAGCTCTTCTCAAATCAAAACATAAGGGAAAAACAATTGCTACTCATAAAGGTAAACATACTACTGCATATACTCTAGGCATCAAGAATACTTTAGCTAAGGAAACAACAAAATTAAATAAAGAAGATAATAAGAGAGGTCGACCTTCAAATAAACAATTACTCCAAGAACTAGGAGAACTCCTAGTCAATTTGAGCCAAATCAAGAGTATGGAGAAATTTTTTTCTTCCCAACCCCGCCAATATTAATGAACGTTATCTCATGGAATTGAGAGGTTGCAATGGCCCAAGTAAATACAAAGCCCTGCCGACTCTANAAACAATTACTCCAAGAACTAGGAGAACTCCTAGTCAATTTGAGCCAAATCAAGAGTATGGAGAAATTTTTTTCTTCCCAACCCCGCCAATATTAATGAAAGTTATCTCATGGAATTGAGAGGTTGCAATGGCCCAAGTAAATACAAAGCCCTGACGACTCTAATCTCAAAAGAAAAACTGTCTATAATGATGACCCAAGAAACAAAATCCTCATCAGAAGTTCTTGAAAGAATAGCCACTAAATGTTGGTGTGGTTGTCAATCGGTAGCTATTGATGCGGATGTAGCATCAAGAGGTTTGGAAATCCTCTGGGTGCCCTCAAATATCACCCTCAACCTCTTTTATTCTACTAGACACTCCCTCTCAACAAATTTCCAATTAATTGGCACCGACCAAATAGGTATCGTTACCAACGTCTACGGCCCTCAAAATATCTCGGATAAACTAGTATTTTTGAATTCCCTTCACAACCTCAATCCTTACACCTCTCAAAGCCCTTGGATTTTTGGAGGTGATTTCAACATAATCTCTTCCCTCTCGAAAAAGCAAGGAGGGGTCAACTAGCTAGATCAAGACTCAAATCGTTTTAAGGAGACCTTGAATAACTTGTGATTGGTATATTGGGAAACCAATAATGAAATCTTCACTTGGAACAATCATAGAAGAGGATCCCAACAGATAACCTCTTGCTTAGATCAGTTCCTAGTTTCAGAGTCCCTTTTACACCTTAACTTTGCAATTGAGACCTCTATTCTTCTCTTCCAAGGATCTAACCAATGACCCATCTTCTTAACCATAGATATTCAAGCTAGCCCCAAAAATCGTCTATTCCGATTTGAACAATTTTGGCCGAACAACCAATCCTTCTAGGATAATTTTGAAAGTTGGTGGAGAGCAATGACCATACCCTCGGGTTCCCCAATGTATTGTCTCCAACAACGCTTGAATAATTTGAAACTCTAGATAAAGAAATGGAACAAAGAAGATTTTGGAAACATTTTTTCGGCAAAGTGCCAAGTCATGGAGAACATGAAACAACTCCAGCAAAGTATGATAACAAACAGGTGCACAAAAGAACTCATAGAGGAAGAAATGAAAATAAGATCCCAAATCTCTATCAAAGAGGAATAGGAGGAGCATTTGTGGCACCAAAAATATCAAGTACAATGGCTAAAAGCAAGGGAAAAGAACTCAAAATTCTTCCATAACTCAATGCTCCAACACTAGCCACTAATCGAATTACCTTGCTCTGAGATTCCCAACAGACCAAACTCTGTAATCATAGAGAAATAGAAACAGAGTTAATTCATTATTACAATACGTTAATGAAAGATCCCCAAGAGAAAAATAAATCAACGATCAACAAGATTACCCAACACATACCTCATTTGGTGATGGAGAAACACAACGTAGCTCTGATGAGGGAAATTTTGATGGAAGAGGTCGAACAAGAAATCATGGAAATTCCCAAAGGTAAATCCCCAAACACAGATGGTTTTACAACTGACTTTTTTCATGCTTGTTGGTCTGTGATCAAACATGATGTTCTGGAAGCGGTTGAAGACTCTAGAAAATTCCTCAAAGTCCTCCCAGCCTTCAATTCAACTTTCGTAACCTTGATCCCAAAAGAGAATAATTTTGAATACCCCAATAAATTCAGACCTATAGCCCTGTGTAATGTGATCTATAAAATCATCTCCAAAGTCATCGCCAACCAATTGAAGCCTCTCCTCCCTATCCTAATCTCTCGAGAACAATAAGGCTTTGTAGAAGGCTGCCGGATCCTAGATAGCATTATTATAGCCCATGAACTCATCCACTCTTTAAAATCTTCCCACAATCCTATATTGCTTGTCAA
Source organism: Picea sitchensis (assembly GCA_010110895.2). NCBI lineage: Eukaryota > Viridiplantae > Streptophyta > Pinopsida > Pinales > Pinaceae > Picea > Picea sitchensis. The sequence goes on along the minus strand of SNQJ01S0047449.1, from coordinate 72,178 downwards.
GTTGGATTTTGTTAAAGCTTATGATAGCATTAGCTGGGACTATATTTCAAGTATCCTTCAGGCCTTCAGTTTTTCCCCTCTTTGGGTTAAGTGGATTATGTCCTTGCTTTCCTTAGCATTCATTTACATCATGGTTAATGGTTCTCCTTCAGCGACCTTCTCACCTTCTTGGGGTATCCACCAAGGCGACCCCCTTTCCCATTTCCTCTTTATTCTAATGGCAGAAGGTATGTGATGATATATCCAAGTAGCAGCGACCCAAGGCAAGTGGAAAGGTCTCAATCTCCATGAGGACGAAAAACGATCTACCCACTAGCAATTTGTGTATGACTCGATGCTAATTGATACTCTTGCCATCAAAGAATCTCTCCATATCAAACAAGTGCTAACAGAGTTTTCAGAAGCTTTAGTTATGAAAATCAATCAAGGAAATTTCAAATTTTATTCTTCAATACACCTACAACTATCCAAGGCCACCTATCAGAGACCCTGGGATTTCAATGCAACACTCTCCCCTTTAAGTAATTAGCAGTCCCCTTGGTTGAATCCTCCCTAAAGAAAGCTGCTTGGGAAGATCTCCTCTCTAGTTTGACTAAGAATTTTGATAACTGGGTCTTCATATCCCTTAACCTGGTTGATAGACCGATCCTAGTGGCTCCTAAATACATCCTTAAAGTTGTGATAAAATTACACAAATTATTTCTCTGGGGGGTTATAAAGATAAGAAAAAATGGGCCTTAATCTCCTGGAAATCAATTTGCAAGCTCAAGCTAGCCGAGGTTTGGGCCTCTGAGACCCAGAAATTGTGGGTAAAGTTTTAGGAGCAAAGTCATGGTGGTGATGGCTCACAAAACAAAAATGTCAGTGGGCTCATCTATGGAATATGAAGTATTCTAGTGATGAACAAGAAGGAATCATAATCCGAATGAAAAGCATCCAAAGTGGCTCCAACATTTGGAACTTGGCCTAGAAAAATAGATCCTTGATCCAACAAAATTGTTTCTGGGAAATAAGGAACAAGTAGGAAGTTATCTTCTAGGAAGACGCCTGGAAACCGATGCCAAAATGGTCAGATCAAGAACAACTCCAAGGAATAAAGGAAGCAATGCTACACAAAGCATGTAACATACCCAACCACCCACAGGTAATTCTACGCCACTTAAACAGGTTGCAACACACCCAACCACTAGCAGGCGGGGCACAGTGCAGTCCAAAGACTCAGTTCTCTGATCTTATTTCGAAATCAAAGGACTTATCATTAATGTTATAGGCATGAAAAACACATGCATAAAACAAGATACATGCTACAACATAAAATAAATAAACAACATGCCATGAACAACAAATAAACAGTAGACATGCACATTATAAATACATATCTCAGAGATAATTAAATACACAACGGAATATACATTATACAGAAAACACAAAGAGCACTTATATTTGCAAGAAAACATTCACCAACTGGTTGCAGACCAAGGACGTTTCTCTCAATTATAGACACTACTTTTCTTTTACTCTCAACAGTTGGTCACCCCCGAGCCAGGGATATGAATTCAAGAGGACGGGTACTAGGACAAATCTAAACACACAACAATTGGATAACTATCTCTTAGGTTTCCCAACCACACAACAAATCTGAATTTCCGGCTCTCTTTCCCCCTTAGCCTGCACAAACCAAAGAAATGAACACCTTTCTCTTCCATGCAGTCCCTCAAGCTGCCCCATTTCAATCCAGGGCTCCAGTGCTACTGGTCAGGAAATCTCCCTGCTAGAAACTCCAAGGATTCTTAGTTGTGGACAATTTCATTTGAACTTCCATCAAGCTCATGCACACAAGCATCCATTCCCTCCTAGAATGCTCCATAATTTATTATATCCATTTAGCAATGGATCTCCTCTTCCAATCATTCGTTTTCATGCTCAACGCAAGAGAACACGAATGAGCAGGAGTGAGTGAAGAGAACGAAGAACAAGAAGAATAACCAAAAGAATAAGAACAAGGGGAAGAAGACCCAAAAACAACCCCCAAGGGATGTTTATATAATTACATGAAGACAAGAGACACGTGGCCTCCCTCCCAAGAAGCTCATGTAACCCCTTTTCTCCATAAAATCAATTATGGGTAAATAAAATATAATAAAAAGACTCATCCCCTTAAGCCCCCTCTCTCATGGAATTGTAGCCCCCTATCTCTTTTGTCATGGTATGTCTTGCAACCAACGGTGTATTTTATTAATTTATATGAAGTATTACATTTCCTAGGCACTCTAGCCCCTTTTCAACTTTACTGGCTCACCAACGTAAGTCATAATTACATAATACATTCTTATTTCATAAGGGTTAAAACCGGGATGTTACATCCCCCTCCCCTTATTTCGGCACTGTCCTCAGTGCACAACACCATTCCAATGTTATTAACACTACAAATCCAGGCCCTCTGGTCTTAATCCACATAGGAAATCCAACCCAATCTTATATACATAGGCACTCTGGCC
>SNQJ01S0047449.1:21472-48022 GCA_010110895.2 Picea sitchensis | reverse complement strand
ATTATTGAATTCCATTTTAGTTTGCATTGTTGTAAATTTGATATTTTTTTAGTTTTAAAATTTTAATGTTAAATTAAAAAAAAAAATTAATAATAACAAATTGAATTAACTTATTAATTAAAATGTATTAATAAATATTTATTTTTAAAGAATATCATTCTTTGGATTATATTTAGGTTTTTTTTTTTCAATAAATTTAATTTCAATTGTTCAATTTTAATATTTTTATGTTATTTTTAAAAGCAAAAATAAAAAATATCGATATTATGTAAAAACTTACATTGAAATATTGATCTTATATTAAATAATGATTATAAGTTTTTTCTCTCTCTTTTATGAGGATGACGATGATGTTGTTGATGATGATGATGGTTAACGTCCATTGAGATTAAATTTGGTCTATCATACCTTAAGAAAGGTAAGAAAATAGTTGGATTTCTTCATAATTTTATTTTTGTGCTCGAAAAGCAGGAAGAAGTGTTCCAAGTTCACCATAGTTTTGATGGGTTAGAAGGTTATGAAGGTCGGTGTTGAGAGAAATATTTTGAAATTGTGATATTATATGGATATACATAGGACACTCTAAGAGAAAGTGTTTTTCATCTTCAACCCTCTTAGTGTCACAAAGATGGAAGATTATTTTGACCCATGGTGTTTTGGAACTATCCAACTTCCAGTTTCACTATGGATCTTGTGAGAGTTTATTCTTGTTTTGGTAATGTTGGTTTTCTTCTTTACGCTTAACCAAAATTGGGAGATACTTTTGATCTTCTAATTAGGTTTGATCACCTCCTTATAGTATCTTAATTTTCTTTTATCCTTTAAATATTTATCACACCACAATTTCTCCTTAAATTTAAATGTAATAATATTTTTCATAGTTTTGTTATTCTATAGATTGACCTCTTCCTTTATTCACTAATGATTTAGCAAAGACTTGGAATATTTAATCCAACCCCACTTGACCTACAGGTGTAGCATCCCAAGCCACCAAGCTGGGCTATGCCACATAAAAATTCCAAACTCTGATACCATTTAATTTACTAAGAATCATCTACATAAGAACATAATTATCATACTAACAACATATACAGGAAAAACCCATAGCAGAAATACACAAGTATTCACACAACAATTAATCCAAACACATAGAATACATTTGTCTTTTGTAAAATGTCACCAACTTCTTGCAGGCCTCAGACTTTCCTCCCAGCCATAGACTTTGTTGCTCATAAACTCTCAACAGCAGGTCACCCCCAAGATGGGACTAAAATTCCACCAGGGCAAAGGAATCCTAAGCCAATCTAAGGTCTATCAATGACCAATATGCTAAGACTAAGGTACTAAATCTAGCAGACAACCTACAACCTCTCATTCCCCACATGCATGTCCCACCCCAGGAAGTGGGCCCTTTATTTGCTCAACAGTCCTTTGGCTTCCCCACTTCCCTTTTGGGGCTTCAACAATAGGTTAGACAAGAAATATCAGATCTCTATAGTTGCAGCTTGGCACCTCGGGAAATAAATTCCCAACAGTTCTCTCATCTGGAGTGAATGCTCACGGGCCTAAAACCCGCCTCTTCCACTCAATTTACCCAGATTACTGGTTGAAACCAGCTCCAAATATTTCTAGGTACAGGTATGGTGATGGCAGCAAGGTATGTATGGTAAGATTGAGTGAGATAATAATGAGAAAAATATGAATTGAAAAATGTACTAAATTCCCCAAATATATTTACATGTTCCCAACTTCACACTTGTCGCTTTGGGAACTATCTTGGGCCCACTTCCCCCCCTCGCTTAGGTGATATGTTCCTCATAATTAGGAACTTAGATAAAAATATCATATATCTATAACTTAGGATTTTAAAGAAATATTAATATAATATTCCCTTGGGTCTAAGCCCCCTTGGCGTATCCCCCTCCCTAGACTCTTAGCCCCCCTTCCTAGACTCTTAGCCCCCCTTTCCCTTCTAGTGGAGTTTACCCCCCCACACTCTTTTTTCCTAGTTGGTATGCAACAGTGATTTATTTTCATTAATATTTGAGTGTGATTACATTTTACAAAGATAGGCTCGATGTCCTTTTAGTATCCAGGCTCTCCATCCTAATAACTACACAGGCATCATGGCCTCACACACACACACACACACACACACACACACACACACACACACACACACACAAAGGCATTCCAACCCAAAATATCCTATCTCACCAGCCTATATTTACATTTACAATTACAATTGGGGTTCGGCCTAGGGGTATTACATTCCTCTCCCCCTTATTTATGCATTGTCCTTAATGCATTATATACACATGTACAATAAAAATCTTCAAAAGTATTCAAAAATATGCAAGTACTCTTCCTGCATGACATATTCATGTTCCCATGTTGCATCTTTAGGACTGTAACAGGTCCACTAGACCTTTACCAACCCTATTGCTTGATTATGTAGCAACTTGATCTTCTGATCCAATATGCACACCAATTGTACTCGTAAGTATCTGTCTTTCTCCATTTGAATCACATTCCAAGCAATTACATGATTTGCATTAGGTACATACTTTTTAAACAAAGATACATGGAATACATTATGAATGCACATGGATGCAGGTAGTGCAAGCATGTATGCAACATGGCCACATGGCCAATATTTTCTAGAATCTCAAATGGACCACAATAATGTGTTGCTAGCTTTGAACAGTTCCCCAACTTCAAGGAACTTCTTTTTTCCTTCACTTTCAACAACACATGGTCACCCACTTTAAACTCTCTATGAGTTCTTCCCTTATCTGCATAGCTTTTCTGCCTGTCTTGGGAAGGCTTTAAATTTTTTTTTGTCTTCACCATTTATTCTTCCACTTCCTTGAGCAATTATGGCCCTGCCACTACTATGTCTTTTGGGTTGTCCCAACTCACTGGTGTGTTTCATTTTCTGCCATATAATGCTTCAAATGGGCTCATATTTAAAGATGCATGATACCCATTATTACAAGCAAACTATACCAAGTGTTGGTATTCTTCCCATTTTTATTGTTTATCCATCACATACATCTTTAGCATATATTCAATCACTTGATTGACCCTCTTTATTTTCCCATATGACTCTGGATGATATGTTGTGCTAATTTTCAGATTTGCCCCAAATCCTTTGAATAACCATTTTTAAAAATTTGATGTAAATTTGGGATCTCTATTAGAAATAATTGCCTTAGGCACACCATGCATCCTAATAATTTCTCTCATATAAATATCAGCAATGTTAGATGCCTTGTGAGTGAGATTTACTGGAATAAAGTGAGAAGCTTTAGTGAGCTTATCCACCACCACCATGGTGGAATCATGTTGTTTCATTGTTCTGGGAATCTTAGTGATGAAATCAATTGTTACAACTTGTTGACATTCTAAACACCTGGATATACAATCAACCACCTATTTCTTCATGTCTGGCCAAAAATATTGGCTTTTGACTTTTGCAATGATCTTCTGGTAACCTGGGTGCCCAACATAAGGAGCATTATGCATCTCTCTTAGCACCATATTTTTCATCTCTTGGAAATTAGGTACATAAACTCTACCTTTATACAGGACAATTCCATCCTCTCTTAGCTCATAGTTTGCAATTTTCTACTGCAAATTATCTTGTTGTAATTTTTCCCTTGTTTCCACATAAAGTTGATCTGATTTTGCATCTTCATAATTCTATCTTTCAAATCAAATATTCACATGTTAATGGATGTATCATGAATCTCATGCACCCTCCTATTGAGTGCATTGGCCACCTTTTTCTTTTTACCTTTGATATTCTTTATATCAAAGTCATATTCACTAAGGAATTCCAACCATCTACTTTGCTTGGAATTTAAATTTGGTTGTCCAAATAAATATTTTAGACCACTATGGTCCGTCCTCAACTCAAATCTCTTTCCCATGAGGTAGTTCCTCCACGTCTCCAGGGCATACACTATGGATACTAATTCTAAATCATGATTGGCATAGTGTCTCTCATGATCTTCTAACTTCCTTGATTCACAACATACCACATGTCCATTTTGACTAAGAATAGCTCCAAATCCTTCCTTCCTTGCATGCATCATTGCATACAATGAAATATTCATATGGATCAACAATACTCAAAATTGGTACACTTGTCAACAAGTTCTTCAAGTGGTGGAAGATTCTTTCACAATCAACAATCCATTCAAATCTCATACCCTTATTTTGCAAAGATGTTATTAGGTGTGCAATATTTGAAAATCCCTCAATAAATATTCTATAGTAGCCTGCAAGTCCCATGAAATATCTCACCTCTAAGACATTCTTTGGTATTGGCCATCCTTCAATGGATCTTATCTTTTCTGGATCCACTGTTATCCCTTCCTCTGATATGATATGGCCCAAAAAATGTATATGCCTCTGATAAAATGAGCACTTGCTCAACTTTGCATACAACGGATGCTCCCTCAATACTTGTAGCACCATCCTCAAGTCGTGTTCATGCTCTTCTTTAGACTTAGAGTAAATAAGTATGTCATGCAAAAATACAATGAAAAACTTATCTAAGTAATCTCTGAAAATACCATTCATTAAACACATGAAGACAACTGGTGCATTTGACAACCCAAATGGCACCATTGTGAACTCATAATGGCCATACCTCGTTCTAAAGTTTGTCTGTTGATATATTCTTTCTTAATTATCACTTGATGATAGCCTGATCGAGGGTCAATCTTGGAAAATATCTTAGCATCTTTCAACTAATCAAAGAGATCATCTATCCTTGGAAAAGGATACTTGTTTTTCACAGTCACCTTATTCAACTGCTTGAATTCAATTCAAAGCCTCAAGGTACCATCCTTCTTTTTCAAAAATAGCACCGGGGAACCCCAAGGTGACACACTTGGGTATATATACCCCTTCTTCAAAACATCCTCAAGTTACATTTGTAATTCCTTCAACTATGAGTACAATGTACCCATCCTATAAGGAGTCTTGGACACTAGGGATGTTGTAGGAATCAAATTGATTGAGAAAACAACATCTCTCTTGGGTGGCAACCCCGTAATTTCTCTAAATACATCTTCAAACTCTTTTAGGACATCATAGTCTTCAATATTTGGCACTTTATCCTTAGGTGTCTCTTCCATATGAGATGTTAATATTTGACATCCTTTCTTGAAGCTTTTCTTCAACTAAAAGGATGAAAGTTCTTTGATGGTTACTTCCCTAGGAATACCCTAAATTTTCCTCAAGTTCCCTTCCTTAGTCAAGCAAGTAAATTCCTTATTATAACAGTCTACGACAACATGATGCTTGTCCAACCCATCCATACAAATTAGGAAATCATGTGAACCTAAGGGTATGATATTAAAATATGAAGTGATGCTCATTCCATTCATGTCCATTGGATATTCTTTAACCATCTCATTAATTTTTATTTTAGCTCTTGTAGCTAGTTGAACCAACCAATATTCCCCAATCTTGCTCCTTGGCAAATGAAATCTTTCCACCATCTTAGGATCTACATAACTTTGACTAGCTCCTGAATCAATTAAACTAGTAATGGATTGGTTATTGATCTTACCTTCCACTTCAATCATATGAGATTGAAACTCAACTTGCTTGTTATCCAGAGCTGCATATATCCTTGGTAGGTTTCTACCCATGTCCTCAATTGTATCAGTTTGTTGTACATTGTGAAAAATCCTCACTTTTTCAACTCTATGAGGGAAATGCCTGTACATGTGATCTCCCTCACAACCCCAACATTTCATATGTTGTTGCCTTGGTCTTTTCCCCATTGTTTTTGTCATTGTGGGCTCCTTAGAAGTTGGCTATCCCTAAGAATTATTTCTAAAGAATGGTGGATCAGTCCCCTTCTTCCTCTGCTCCATATTTCTTTTCTTCTTGTCTTCCCAAGACTTTTCGAAAGTTGGTATTCCCCTATGCCGGTCATAGAGACACTTGGATATCCTTATTATTTCATCCAATGTATTGGGATCATCATATTATATATTATCACTAAAAATTGATAGCAACCCACTCAAGTACCTCTGAATCTTGACCTACTCATTCTTGATGTAATCAACATATTTCAATAGCTCTAGGAATCTACTTTCATACTCATCCATTTTCATACTCCCAAGCTTGAGTTTGAATAACTCCTTCATCTTCTTGTCATAATAACTCTTGGTGAAGTATTTCTTTTGAAAATGTCTCTTGAATTTCCTCCAAGTAATCTTCTTCTCATCAATATGTTTCACTTGCATAAATTGGTCCCACCATATTGATTCTTTTCATTTGAGTTGGTAGATTTTGATTCTCCCTTCTGCCTGTGAGGAGAAATTATGTAATTGAAAGTATTTCCTAATTCCCAAAATATGGGTCTTTTCATCTTCATCTTCCTTGTGCTCACCATCAAAGGTAGGAGGCTTAATCTTATTCATTTATCCCTGTAGTTCATCCACTTCATACCTTCTCTTATGATTTCTAATAGGAGATGGACTTGAACTACTGTGTGCTCTCCTAACTAAATTCCTTAACGAGTGGTGATCATGCCTATCAACACTCCTTGTTTCTCTTCTTTTGTCATGAGACCCGTGACTCCTTGACTTGCTTGATTTTCTTCTCTATTTTGTCTAAGATCTATAACAGCTTGATGTTAAAACCATCTTGTTTCTCCTTGGATTTCATAAGCCTCTCATTACCAACTTTATCAATTTGGACATTTTTTTGCAGAATCTTTATGGTCTCCACCAAATTCATTCTTTCCTCCTTGCCTTCTCCATGCCCATTTGAATTTGTCTCTACATTACCCATGGTTGCATACAACCCCCTGAATTCATATTCATTGTTGTAATTCCTATGTGCATCTTCCATGCCTTTGATCTTTATGATGATCCTATTTTGATATATTTTCTCTTAACTCTGCAAAATGTGCAACCAATAGGATTTGTTAGACTAAATAAAATAACAAATCTATAAATATTGTGCACCACTTTACCCTTCTAATTACACCGGAAATAGTCTATCTAGTTTCTTGTGAAGTATATATATTAATTCACATTTCTGGGTGAATATTTGGACTCCTTTGTCCAATATATTTCCAATGACTACTTCCTTCCTCAATTCTGATTCTTGAGCATAAATTTATGTTCATTTGAATATTACCCAATTACTCTTGCTCACCCTTCAACCTAGGGTAATGCCTATGCATATTCACCTCTATTCCCTTGGAGTTTTGACAAGAGCTCAACTGGGTTCCTTCATGACCATATTTTGGAAAATATTTCCAATTTTTACCGTCATCCGACCTCCAAGATGCTAGATACATCCTATTGAAGTTTTAGGCCAATTTATGTTTTTAGTTTTGAATGTTTCAAGTGTCTTCTATGTCCTCCTGTGCATTTTTAGGTGCCCAGATTTTGCATCTAACTCCATGGTTGTATTTTATGGCTCAATATATTTTTTTAGACTTCTCTTATGCCTCAATATGATTCCAGAGAAGGAAGTCAAGGCCCTCGGAGTGAACTGGTATTAAAAAATTACCCTCCATTGTTTGGCCTGTAACTCCCTCATATAAGTTCCATTTGTCATACAATTTACACCATTAGAAATCTCTCTCTGAGATTTATCATTTTAGATGCAGGAACATTATGTCTTAGAAGGACATATATTTTTGTACGATTTTTATTTTCAAAAAATGTTGTTTAGGCCTCTGAAATTGGCCTTCAAAAATATAACCTTAAAAATACCCATTTTCTGAGCAATTTTTCACTATTTTCTTTAAATTATGGCTAAATTATGTTTATMAGGATGCTTACATGGAGTATTGAGTCCAMCTAGAACCTCAAGGTGGATCTATGACATCCCCTGGCCACTCTAGCCTTGCCTCGTCAACCCCTGCTACCTTCCTTTACCTCATTTTCCCCCTTTTCCTCCACTAACACACCCATTATTCTTAATTTTTGGGCACWCAGTCCCTCGTACTCCACGTGGTTCCTTTTCATTGGGTCACGAGGATGGTCAGGCCCCATTCTGTACCCATTCTCCTCGGCGGGTGAATTTTCACTCCCAATTGATCTAACAGCGGTGATCAAACGTCATTGTCGCATCGCAACCCCCCCCCCACCTCTGACATACTGATCGTTAACAGAGGGGGGCTGCTGCAAAAGAAACCGTCAATTTTTCGGTGTGTGATGTGTTGGCTCCTAGAAAATTGCACCCCCCCTTATGGTTTCCAAAACCATCAGGGGACCCCCTGGCCTCATGGTTCTGCGTGTCCAGATCACAATTCCATAGGGTGGGTAGGTTGCACCACCGCTACTCCACGTCATCTACCACCTCTACCACTGCCACCATGGAAGTACCCATCACCCCTCTACCACATCAAATGACACGTGTTCTCCACATCATGYTGATGTCACTATATGGAAAAATAGTAAATTTTTTCCAAATTTCTCATTTTACTTGATTTTGCCAAAATTCCTAAATTTCCAAAAATGCCCAAATTCACAATTATTTTTGTAGCTACCATTGATGCTCTGCAACCAAGATTACTGGGAAAGTGTTTTGCCCTGTACATATGAATTCAATCTCTGTAAATTAAATTCGACTTTTTCTTCTACAAATTTTCGCTTCAACACTCTGTTAACTTGGACCATGCAGGCTCAATGTCAAAACTAGAGCTTTGATACCACATTGTAGCATCCCCAACCACCAAGCATGGCTATGACACATAAAAATTCCAAACTATGATACCATTTAATTTACTGAGAATGCTCTGCATAAGAACATACTTATGCATACTAACAACAAATATATACATACAACATATACAAGGAAAACCCATAACATAAATACACAATTATTCACACAACAATTAATTCAAACACATAGAATACACTTATCTTTTGTAAAATGTCACCAACTACTTGCAGACCTTAGATTTCCCTCCCAGCCATAGACTATGTTTCTCATAAACTCTCAACAACTAGTCACCCTCGAGATGGAACTAAAACTCCACCATGGAAAAGGAATCCTAATCCAAGCTTAGGTCTATAACAACCAATATGCTTAGACAAAGGTACCAACTCTAGCAAACATCCTACAGCCTCTCATTCCCCACATGTTTGTCCCACCCTAGGAAGTGTGCCCCTTCTCTTCTCAACATTCCTTCGGCTGCTCCACATCCCTTCTGGGGCTTCAACAACATGTCATACAAGAAGTCTCAGAGCTCTGTTGCTGCAACTTGACACCCAGGGAAAGAAATTCCCAATAGTTCTCTCACCTGGAGGGAATGCTCATGAGCCGGAAAACCTGCTTCTTCAATAGCACATAGGCCCGACAACCTGCCTCTTCCACTCAATTTACCTAGACTACTGGTTGAAATCGGCTCAAAATCTTTCCAAGTACAAGTATGGTGATGGAAGCAAGGTATGGATGGTAATATCAAGTGAGTGAATAATGAGAAAAATATGAATGGAAAAATGTAACAAATCCCCCAAATATATTTGCATGTTCCCAACTTGACACTTGTCATGTTGGGAACTATCTTGGGCCCACTTATCCCCCTCCAGCTTGGGTGATACATTCCTCATAATTAGGAACTAAGATAAAAATATCATATATATAACTTATGATTTTAAGGAAATATTAATATAATATTCCCTTGGGTCTAAGCCCCCTTGTCTTAGCCCCCTTCCTAGACTCTTAGCCCCCTTTTCCCTTCTAGTGGAGTTTATCCCCCCATACTCTTTTTGTCCAGTTGTTCTACAACAATGATGTATTTTCATTAATATCTGAGTGTGATTACATTTTACAAAGATAGGCTTACTTTCCTTTTATCATCCAGACTCTCCATCCTAATAACCACACAAGCACACTAGCCTCAAAACATATATATACAAAGGCATTCTAGCGCAAAATATCCTGGTTCACCGGCCTATATTTACATTTACATTTACAATTGGGGTTCGACCTATGAGTATTACAACATGTGATTTTGGATAGGGTTGGAAGAAATTTTGGGAAGCCTCTTGTCTTACATGTTGTTTATCTTGTTCTTGTACATTAGGTACCTATTCATAACCATGCTCTCAATGTGAGAAAAGATCCCTTCTATGGGGAGGCTAGGATAGGGTGTATTACCATTAATTTGAGATTATAAGTTATAAAAAAAATTTGGATCTACTCTATCTTTCTCCAATATTCTCTAGAGATACTGCATCTTCAAACTTCACATCCATATAAGATGATAGGAGTTACAAGAATCTCAAAGAGGAGTTTTTTCTTATCCCATAGCCAAAGGTCCGTTGATTTACAATTGTTTTCAAGCCCATAATAAGCTTTCCACCCTCCATTTATATTTTTCTCAATGCTATAGTTCAAGTTGAGCTTGTGATGAATATCGATTTCGAGATATTTGTATGAAGGTACTTCCTCCAATTTGTTGTTTTCATATAGTCCAAAAAGTGATATCTTTATATTTAATTATCATAACCTTTGTTTTTTCAATGCTAGCAGTCATACCTATACTAGAGAAAAAATATTTGAGAATTCTTAGTTGCTTTCTTAGATCATAAGGACTCCTCACCATAAGGAAAATATCATCGACATAAAGAAGAAGGATGATGATTATACTAGCGTGAGTTGGGTCAACACACCTTGCTTCTTCCAAACAATCTTCTGGCTTGTCAATGTATATGCCAAAAAGGGTAGGGGACAAGGGACAACCTTGCTTGACTCCAATATTATAGTTAATTTCTTTCGACCATCCCTCAGTGTTCCTAAACTCCACAATAACATTCTCATACAATATTACCACGACAACTCTCAACTCAAGAGGAACTTTTAGCTCTTCTAACATATTCCAAAGGTTAGTTATGGACATTGTGTCAAAATATTTTTTAAAGTCAACAAAACAACAAAGGAGATTGGTTTTATTATTGAGACATTCATCTGCAATGATCTTAAGTGTAACAAGGTGGTCAACCATTGAATGCTAACTCCTAAGTGTAACTTTTTCAAAAATAAAATGTTTTTTCAACTAAAAATTTTGTTTAAAAAATATATTTTTCCACAAATTAAAAGCTTAAAAAGAGAAATTAATGAAAAAAATATTAAAATCAGAAATAAAAACTAAAATTGTTTTAAAAATACATATCACAGCATAGTTTTAAATTTTATGTATATGAAAAATAATAATAATAATGGATTAAAGCACATATCCCAACACACACACACATGGGGTTAAAGCATCTATTTCAATAATAACCATTGGAATGGTCATCGGAAAAGGGAATTTTTTTAAGGTGGAAAAACTTGTCATTAGTTGTTAATTAGCATTGGAGATGGTGATTGTTGACTCCTATCTATTAATGTGGGATAACACATCATTGTTATTTAACAAAAACCATGCCACATTAAATAATCCATTGGTGGTTTGTAAGGGAGTGAATTTTTATGTTTTCCAGATTTCTTTGGGTCTTGGGTCATTAACATGTTTCCTTACATCTAAAAAAGACAAGCTCTTAGCCAATCAAAAGAAATTTTAGTTCCTACTCTAGGTCCAAAAGGGTGATTTTAGTCCCCTATAGTATCCCTAAGATTCTTGGTATCCCCTATTCTCCATCATCATTAAAGTTAGATATAAATCATGTAGTATCAGGTATCCACCTCAACTTAACTCCATACATAAAGTTAAGATATTATATACAGTTGCAATTTTACTTCATACCCAAATAATTATAATAATTATATATAAATAAACAAATTACTTATATTTATTTTATTTTATTGCTTATATTAATTTGTTTACTTATACTTAATTTATTTTATTGTTTATATTAATTTACTAAATTATAAATTAAAATTAAAAAATTAATAATGATGATAATAAATTAAAAAATTAAAACCATATTTATGTTTATAGTTTCAACTTGATTATTGATCTTTTTTATTAAGTATTCGTGAACAATACACCATAAACTATAAATTACATAAAAATGAACGAGGAACATTCTCAATGACGAAAGTTTCATAATTTTAAATGATTTAGGGGTTATAAATATCCACGCGACATTCCCATTTTCTCGAGTTTCCCAATGTACTTTTATGCTTCATGTGTTTGGTATGCATTTTGTTTATGTTTTTGCTATGTTATGGCTCTTTTTGTCTAAATATTCGATTTTTTGAACTTTTTCATCGGAATCCGGTGAAACAAATCTTGGTGAAATCACCAATTTCTATTGTTTAAATTGAATTTTTGAATGCATAATGGATTCAACACCCTAAAAAACTCTTGGGGAACTCAAACTATACAGACTCAATCACTCAAATCTGAAGTTCCAACAATTTTTGGCTAGATTTCAATAAAAATTGATCGGAAAATATGCCCATAAAAACTACAAAAAGTCGAACATTTAGACTACGAGTTTTTTATGTTATGCAATAGACAAATGTATAGTTAATGGGATGGTTATGTTAAGATAATGTTATTGATTTAATCTATGATGCATATGATGCACACTCTAAGAGAGGTTTTAATAGTGTGTGCAATTTTATTTTATTTTATATGTTGGTATTAATTTTTTTCAAGTGGAGGGGTAATAGTTCAAGAGGTGGGGAGGTAGTTCTTGCACTCTCTATTAGAATATAAATAATATTTTCAAATAAAAATAAAAATAAAATTTCTTTTAGTTTTTTGTCTTTTACAAATAAGGTTTTAACTTTAGAAGTATCAATTCATAAACTAATACACTTTTCGTTACATTTTGACAGGGCAAATCAAGTATCAGTCGTTAAACCTAACACTTATTGAAATCGACAGCTCCCGTGACTTCGGAGATTCAAAATCGTGAAATTTTTAATCAACGGTATAACTCCTATTCGAAGTTTCACTTCCAGACTTCGTGCTTTGGCTCTCCAAGCTAAAATGTCTAAAAGTCCTAAAAACCCTGAAGTCGTGAAGCTCTAAAGTCCTGAAGCTTTGAATTTCCAAAATTTGTTTAAGTATTCAATTGACGTGTCATATGCCACCTGACACTCTTTACATGTGGATACACGTCGCATTCATTTTGGGAATTCTTGGATATGTAATTCACATGATTCAAGGTGACACATGTCACTCACATTCTCATGACATGTCATCAAAGGTCATGTCATCCTGCCACATAATTCTAGGAGATTTTCCTCCAGAAGATTAAATTGTAAAAAAATCTAAGAAGAGTTAGAGTGTTGGAGCGTCGAAGATTAAAGCGTAAAACATTATTTATTAGGCGTAATTAACAATAAAGAATCACTTCGCGGCTTCAACCTTCGGGATAAATTTAAACATTTCAAATGAAAACTCCTCAAGCCACGAAGCTCTGGAGTCTCAAAGTTTTGAAGCATTTAAAGTTAGAGAGATCATAAACAACGGTTAATTGAGGCAAGTGTTAATTAAAGGATGATTAATTGCTCCATGAATTCGACCTTCGGGAGATGTTTAGCATTCCTTATTCCAAACTCCCGAATGTCGAAGCGTCGAAACACTTATCCTCACTAATCACAATCATTAGAGGTATATTAAACTTGGTTAAGGTAAAATATTTGAAAATCTCACCGCTGTCAGGTAGTAAAATGTGACATATTTTTCATGATTACCCTATCATTCGAATTAATTGTAAAATTGATTAGTGTTTTGTAAAATATTTTGAACTTCATATCATTTCTCCATTCACATTCAGAACTTTCACCTCAGTATTCATATTCATAAATTTTTATTTTCTACATGGGATGATATTGGAAAAGAGAAAATTATGGCACCGCGTAAAGAATCAAGGAAACAAGATCCATTTGTGGAAGATACAAACCCAAATTAAGACATTTTTCAAACATTACCACTTTCCTGACAGACAACATTAAATCATGGAAGAAGGTTTATAAAATCCTGGAAGAATAAAGCTCCCTCCCTTCTGATGAAGCAAGCAAAGGTGAAGATGAGTTAATTGTAAACAAGCTTAGAGAGGTGGCCAAGTTAGAACCTCACAAAGTTGCAGCATGGAAAAAATTGTTGTCGTATACATATATGGTACATTGGGCCCTGGACCATGTAGATATCCCAACCAGAACCATCTACAGTCTTTAGAAGACCATTTTCAACTCATTTTGACCCGAGGACATTCAATTAATGTATAAATTAACTTGAAATCCCAAATATGTTTATAATGCACCATTTATAATGAAATTTGAGAAAGAAGAATGTGCAAGTTACGACAAAACTACCCATGATATAGTCAAAACCTGGTGGGGAAATGAAAATAATATCATGTCTAATAGCCATGGAATATACTCTATATCCTCTTGTGATGCCCACATTATGTATGTAGCCATGATTCTTTGTAGAATGTTCGGAAAGAAAATCCCTACACATTTTACTATAGATTGGGTTCCTATAATTCATGAAGTAGTAGATGGTTATACTTTTGATTGGGGAAAAATGAAGTAGAGATTCCTTCATCGGATTTATTCTTCAACAAGAAAAGGAAAGATATCATACAAAKATAATTTCATAATAAAGGAGGAGTAATTACTAAGAGGCAAAGAATGGTATATGATGGATAGGAACAAAGCGACCATGAATTCGCAAAGCAAGTAGCATATTCACTAGGGGCATTTGCAACAACAAATTTATGGTCAGTAGATAAATTGAGAGAGCATCTTGATCATAAGAATATTTTGATTGAGTAGTTGCAAAATGATTTGAGACAAACATAAGTCATTGTTAGGGAGAAAATCAATTCTGAACTAAGTCAGGTCAAACAGGGTTTCGAGCAATGGATCAAACAGTTAGAGGAGAAATTGAAGATAAGTTTTCAAGATCAACGCTTAAACAAGAACATTATTTCCCATAGAAATGCATTCATAAATAAATTTCAAGCTCAAATAGCTACAATTGAAAGCAAAAAAATTGACATTTCTTCCTTTAACAAACAAGCATCAGAAATCAATGAGAGTTTACATATCGTTCAACATAATTTTTATGAAAAATTGGATACTATCCAAAAGCATTATCACGTAATCAATAATTCATTGCAGATTATTGATGACAAAGAGAAAGAATCTATTATTGCTAGATCCAAATTTGAGGAACTTATAGTGTGGAGTAAAAATCTCAATATACCAGGACTTGTTCCTCTCTTATAAATTGAGCAACTAAAAGGACAAATCGCCTTAAAAGTCTGAGAAAACAATCTTGAAGAAATTAAAAGATTAGCTAAAGAGGCAAATAATTCTTGTCCTAATGCTCTTTTAGATGTAGATGTAGAGATGTAAGAAATTGATATTCATGATATTCATGCTTATATTGGGAAAGTCGAGATTGAAAAGAGAAAAAAAAATCTGAAGAAAAGCAGGGAGAGAATTAAAAATGCTATATCAAAAATCAATCATGTTAATTTGAAAATCTTAAATGATCTTTTGGTACAAAGTTTGCAATGTCAGATCACTGAGCAAGTTGCAGTAAAAATTCAAAGAAATATACCATTGGTGCATAAAAGGGTTTTTACTTTTGAATTAAATGCCAATATGGAACCCCCCAGGTTCGTTATTAAAATATTGTATTTTCATGTGCAATACAAGGATCAATAGAAGACAGTTGCATCTACGAGCAAATAAAGGAAGAATTAATCACCAGCAAGCGAAGGGGTTCTCGGAATATGGACAAATGTTCAAAATCTTTGTAATATTTAGTTAGTTTGGGTTTTATTTTATTTTGAGAGCTAAGAATGTGGAAATTCTAACCACCTTTGGTTAAGAGGATTTTGTATAAATAAGAAGATTAGAGGTGTAATCAAGGCTTCTTCTGGCCGAATGTAAAAAAGAGAGACTTCTTAATACAAATTATACAGGGAAGACAAAGATTCTACATTTCGTTTCTTTGAGTTATGTGCTTTCTATGTGTTGTTATTTCATCATAATCCATTTTCTTCACTCTATGGTGCTTAAGGATTGAAAGAATACAATTTAGTAATACATCTATTGTGTTCCATATAATTGGAAGTTTGTTCAGCTACATCTTTTCCTCTATTATTACTGTGAGTAAAACAAGACATGTATCTATGTGGATATCCTCATCTCAATTCATGTTTAAGACATACTCTTCATGTTTCTTCTATTGCGAATAAGGTAAGATTTATCAGCATTGGATACCTTACTTTGTTTGTCAATTTTGTTTACTACAATTCTACTTTCCATTTATTTAATATTGATAGAACTCAAAGGAAGAGATATTGCCTCTGTGTTTGCTAAATCATTAAGTTATTTGAAGTTCCATCTCAAAACTGAAGGTAGAAAAGCATTATAAAAACAAATATTATAAATTTTGGATGGTTGACATTATTCTGTGAGCCTAGAGTAAATCTCAGGAACAACATCTTTTTGGCGCCATTGTCGAGGAACAAAGAAATAAAATTATTTTTTTCCCATGGAATACGACAAATATTAGCTTTGATTCTTGAGGGTGACCAAGAATCTAACACAAGGTTAAGGATCATTTTAATTTTTCACATGACAACTCCATTTTGGCAAAGTTGGAATTTGGATGAAAAAATACCAGATAAAACCCATACGATAAGTAGACTACGCCAATTTCCGATCCTGAGAAACTTCTTAAAACCAAACGATATCTAGGGCAGATGTTTGCGTCAACAGGTAGGGTCCATCAACCAAAATTTACTCAAGTTAATGTTATCATTTCAGAAGAAGAGATAAGTTTACTTGATTCTAAAGAAAAACATCAGATTAAATCTCATTCCACAGAAGCCTCAACTAGTAATCCCGAAATTAAGTTAGAAAATCCAGAGGTTGAAATTATATGATCTAAAGGGAGAAAATTTTTAGAATATACATTTTTCTTCTGTAGATATTTTTACCAGTGACATTAAGGAAACATCCTTAGTACCCAACATTGTCTACACATGACCTATCCTTAGTCTCCCTGAAATAAGGGTTCCTATCCCTACAAATCCAAAAGAACAACTTTTATACTTAGGTTCCTCTCGTATCACTTCTAGTCGATCTGAAATACCAAGTTCTAGTTCTCATGTCCCTTCTGAGTTTGATTATTTATCCATTTCATGAGTTCTGACACCTTTTGATTATCTAGCAGGTCTCCTCTATTACCTTCATGAAGTAATCAAAGACTTAGTACAACAATATTTTCAAATATTTTATAATCTTCATTACAACCCTTGTATTTCATCTCCAAAACTAACAATGGCTAGTGGAGGAGGAGGCAAAGGAGATGGACAAGTAAATCCACCACCACCTCCCCCAAGGATATTTTCCAAAGTAGCTGCTAGATATGCTCATTTGGCCCTTCCCGCAAATCTGCATGATTTAACAGATAACTATATGAAAAGATTACTGAAATTCATGGGGGAAAGGGATTTAACAACCACATAACACATAGCATTTTTTTTATCAATTTGTTGCTATACTTGGCATTGAACATGAAGACGTTTATATGAGACTGTTTGTACAAACTTTTGAGGGTCAAGTCAGAACTTGGTTTAGGGGACTTCTGACAGATTCTATAGCAACACATGATGATTTAGAAGCCACTTTTTTTAGACAATGGGGTGAGAAAAAAGATCACTTATATTATCTGACAGAATTTGGTGCTTTAAGGAAGAAATCCTTTGAAACGGTTTCTGAATTTATCCAAAGACTTAATAAACTGTATAGCAATATCCCATCCGAAGTGAAGCCTTCTCAGTCAGTTTCTAAAGTTACTTTTGCAGGGGAATTTGATTCTGACTTCACATTACTTATAAGGGAAAATAGAGATATAACACTAGCTAGGATTCAAGATGATGATATTGACATCAAATCTAATATGATGGCATCACGAAAACTGGAAAAAAAATAATTAATAATAATAAATAAATAAATAAAATAAAAAAATAAAAATAAAAAATAAAATAAAAATAAAAATAAAAAGGTTGAAGTGGGGATTAGGGAACCTAGAAGGTTTAAAGAACAAATAGGACCCTCCAGTTCTAGGAGAAACACACAAGAGGAGAAGATGGAGGAGATGGATAAAATCATTAAATATCTATCCAATAAAATATCTAGGATGGAAATGGAAAAAGACAAACCTGACCCTTATGTTAGAAATCAAAATTAGTTCAGGAGAAATCTCAATACAAATCCTCAGATTCAAAAGAGGCAAATTAACAATGAGGAACAAAATATCCAGGCTCCTTTTAAAACAAATAATTTTATCCACAGAGATGATGTTCAAGAGTATGGCGAATTAGATGAGGAAACAAACAATTTTAGCGATGATGATAGTGAACCTCACTTAACTCAACAAGACTATAAACAATCTTTAAATTTTGGATCATTATTTGATGAGCAAAATATCAATAACTTTGATGAGCCTACTTCACAATACAAATATCTTTTTGATTTGATATTGGTTGAGCTTCATAATAAATATGATTTAAGGAGATTGCTACTTCAAATCCATCGAAAAATGTTTTGGAACACAATAAAATAAATGAAGCGTTAGTCTCAAAACCACCCACTGAAGCATTAGTTATCCAAACAAAGCATTTTGAAACAAAGGAAACAGAAACTAAAAAACTGGAAAACAAAGAAGTCAAAGTGAAAACTAAAGAATTAGAAAAATCAGTTAGCACTTTCAATATGGAGAATGAATTGAACAAGATTAAAATTCTAGTCCCTTTGATAGAACTTGCTAAGAATCTGGTTTATAAGAAGCGGGTTTCAAAAGTAATTAATTTTTCGAATGCAGAAAGTCAATCTGATGTTATCAACCTACAGGATGAGCATCCAACGATCATGTTTGGACCTCATATTGAAAACAACAAAGATTCAGTGGCTCCATTCTATATCGCTCTTACTATGCACGATCATTTATTACATAATTGTATGCTAGATTCAGGTGCTTCACACGATTTGATGCCAAAAATAATAATGGAAAAATTGGGCTTGGAATTTACCAGACCTTATCAAGACTTATACTCTTTTGATTCTAGGAAGGTTAAGTGTCTGGGTATGATAAAGGATTTAGTTGTAAATTTGGCCCAAGTTCCAGTTAAAAGTATTCTTATGGATGTGGTAGTATCTCGTGTACCTGCAAAATACAATATTCTTTTATCAAGATATTGGGGTGCAAATCTAGGAGGATCAGTGCAGTTAGACATGACATATGTCATGATTCCCATTTTCAGTGGACAGTTTACCAGATTGTACAGAGAGACTAGACTGGCCTACACAGTAAGTGATCCTCAAAACCCTAATAATTATCTAGTCTATGTCATTGATCAGGATTTAGGAAATTTTATTTTATCTATTGATGATGATTTTGAAGTTTGTACAGAGAACGAAAATGAAAAAATTGAAAATCCAAAAGTAAATGTAAATATTAGAGATGGAATGTGGAAAATTTTCTTTGATGGTGCCTCTTCTTGGGAAGGAGCATGAGTTATAGTACTATTCATGGAACCAAATGATGAGTATTACATACCATTTTCCTATAGATTACAATTTGACATTGATTACACAAACAATGTATATGAATATGAATATGAAGCTTTAATTTTAGGACTAGAAGCTGTTGGAAAGCTAAAAATCAAACACTTGATAATATATGGGGATGCATAGCTTATTGTTAAACAAATTAGACAACAATATCAAGCTAAACATCCTATCATGAGATATTACAGAAATTGTGCATGGGATTTGATTGAAAACTTTTTCCTATCTTTCAACATTCATGATATTCCCAGATTTCATAATCAACAAGCAGATTCATTGGCTAAAGTTGCAAGTACTTTCATTCCACCCATGGTTCTGAAATTGAAGTATCATATTGACATGAGGCACAAACCTTCAATTCCTAATAATGTTCACTATTAGAAATTTCTTGAAGATGATGAACAGATAAAGAAATTTCTAGAGATGGTGAATGAATTTTCCAAAACACACATTGATCAGGAAAATCAAAATGATTCAATTTGGATTATGCAAGAAGGAGAAAATCTAGAAAAATTCAAAGATAAGATTGAAAATCATAAGATGCTCTTGTTAAAAAATAATCAGATTCCAAAAGGTCTCATTCCTTTAGAAAGATCTTTTGATCAAAATGATATCCCTTTGAAATCTACCTTGCAGCCTCAACCGAAAGAAGTTGAAGATTGTAATGTTGGTTCAAATGAAAATCCAAATATTGTCAAGTTGTCTAAATATCTTCCCACTGAACTGAAGAAAAAATATGTTGAATTGCTTAAATAATATAAATATGGGTTTGCATGGACCTATAAAGATTTAAAAACATATGATACTTCTATTGTAGAGCATAAGATTCCTTTAAAACTAGGTGTCAATCCTTTCAAGAAATATCTTAGATAGATTAATCCTATTCTCTTTCCTATAATAGAAAGGGAGGTTAAACAACTTCTGAATGCAAAAATTATCATGCCTCTTAGATACTTTGAATGGTAAGCTAATATGGTTTTTGTCAAAAAGAAAAATGGGGAGATAAGATTGTGTGTTGATTTTAGAAATATAAATCGATCTTCATTAAAATACAATTACCCTCTTCCAAAAATGGATCATATTCTTGAAAAGGTAGTTGGGGAAAATATAATTTCTATGATTGACGGATTTTCAGGGTATAATCAAATAGTTTTCCATGAGAACGATAAAGAAAAAACTGTGATTACTACTCCATGGGGAACTTTTATGTATGACAAAATGCCTTTTGGTTTGATAAATGCATGTGCAACGTTTCAAAGAGCCATGGATATAACTTTTGTTGGTGAGAAAGATAAATTTATTGTCATTTATTTAAATGATCTGACATTTTTTTTCTAATTATGATGTAGAACACTTGAAACATCTTAGACAAACGTTTGATAAATGCAGAAAATTTGGTCTGTCTCTAAATCCCAAGAAATCTCATTTTTCCATGTAAGAAGGGAATTGTTAGAACATATTGTATCAAAAGATAGAATTAAAGTGGATCCAAAAATATTTGAATTCATTGATCAGATCAATATACCGAGAAACAAAAAGAAATTATGTCATTTTTAGGTAGAATCAATTTCTTAAGAAGGTTTATTCCAAATTTTGTTGAAATTATTAAATTGATCATAGATATGTTGAAGAAGGATAATGAGGTGAAATGGACAAAGGAAGCCAAAGCATCTTTTCAATGAGTCAAAAAATCTATAGGAGAAGCATCAGTGTTGGTAAGTCCTGATTATTCAAAGGAATTTTTAATCTTTTCCTTTGCATCCGAATACACAATTGCAGCGGTGCTCCTACAGAAAAATAATGAGGGATATGAACAACCTTTTTCCTTTTTTAGTAAAAGCCTCAAAGACGCAGAGTTAAAATATGATATTCTAGAGAAACAAGCTTATGCTATGGTTAAGGCACTTAAGGATTTCTGAACATATGTATTGCATTCCAAAATAATCACATATGTACCCACCAACACAGTCAAAGACATCATAATTCAGCCTGATAGTGATGGAAGAAGGGGAAAATGGTTGGCAAAAATCCAATAATATGATTTAGAATTCAAACCAACCAAATTGGTAAAAGAACAGGGTTTCACAAAATTACTTGTTGAATCAAATCTCAAAGCCCTTGGAATAAATCATTTTGAGTCTGAAAATCCTCTCCTACATATTGAAGAAATCGATGATCAAATACCAACAATTAAGATTGATGACAAATTTTCTTCCTCTTCTTGGTATAACAATATAGTGCCATGCCTTCTTACTCTTCAATGCCCTATTGATATGACTCCTACCAAGGAAAGAACCTTAAAACTATAGGCAATCAAATATTGCATTGTTGATGCTAAGTTATATTGGAAGGACCCTTTGGGTTTCTTATTAAGATTCCTGACAAAATATGAAATAGAAGGTGTCATTGATGAGTTTCATAAAGGAGTATGTGGAGGACACCATGCTTGGAGAGAAACATCTTACAAAATCCTAAGAGAAGGCTATTATTGGCCAAAATGATTCGTCGATGTAAATGAAAGGGTCAAAGCATGTAGACAATGCCAACTTTTTGCTGGAAAGCAAAACCTCCCTGCCTTACCTTTAGTTCATGTCAAAGTTGAAGCTCCTTTCCAACAATGGGGCCTAGACTTCATTGGAGAGATTCACCCACAATTGAGTGCCCAACACAAATGGATTTTAACTACCAATGATTATTTTTCTAAATGGGTAGAAGTTATTCCAACTTAAAATGATACAGATTCAGTGGTAATAAATTTCTTGGAAGAAAACATTCTAGCAAGATTTGGTTGTCGAAGGAAAATAATCACACATAATACACAAGCTTTTAAATCTATTGCTATGAAAAAAAAATCAGAAACATAATATCATTTTGGGTCATTCTACAACTTATTATCCTCGAGGAAATGGATTGGTTGAATCGTCCAATAAAATTTTAATGAAGATAATTAAGAAGGTTCTGATAGAAAATAAGAAATCTCGGCATATACATTTGAAATATGCTCAATGGGAAAACAAAATCAACACTAAGATATTGATAGGTATGTCTCATTTTCAATTAGTTTATGGCATAGATGTTATTCTTCCTATTAATCTTGTTCTTCCTGTGATGAAACCCTGGCAGGATTTTAATGAATAGCCAAATGATTTGATGAGAAGTATCAATCAAATAATTTAAGTTTAGCAGAGCTGGGGAGAAGTTAATGAAAATATTCAAAAATATCAAGACAATATGAAGGCTATCTTTGATAAGAAATCCAAAGACAGGGAATTTCTTCCTGGAGACTTAATATTGAAGTGGGAGGCTAAAATAGAAGACGCTGGGAAACATGGAAAATTTGACCATATTTGGTTTGGTCCTTTCAAAAGTGTAGCAGTTGAAGGGAGAAATTCATTTTCTCTCAAAAAATTAAATGGAGAGATTATTGAGGCCCCTATCAATGGCCAGATATTTAAAACATTTCATGCAGTAGTTTAGTTTGCAATTCTTAGTTTTAGTTTTACATTATATATATACCGGTGTGGTTTGGATTTAGATTGGAATTTACATTTATTTTCCTTTTTATACCTGATTGGGTTAAGAACTCATTTATGATCTACAATCCAATTGAGGATTTTTTGGTGTTTTTGACTGCTAAAACAATCATGTAAATATTTTTCAAAAAATAATTAATTTTTCAAAACAAAACACACACACACACACACACACACACATATATATATATATATATATATATATATATAATTTCTTTTGGAAAATAAATCATCTTTTACTTTTCATGAACAAAATCCACTTTTCAGTAAATAAAACAATATTTTCTTTTAATAAAAAGTAGTTGAAAATTTCATTAGAAAGAATAGAGTTGTGAAAAATCATAATAGTTTTGGAATACAAAATTAAGAGATTATGAGTTCAAAACTTGAAAACCAATTCAGTAACTGGCTATTTCTCTGCATCTTAATCCTTCAAAGGTTTTTCAATTGTTTGAAGTTACAAAAAAACAAAACAAAAATGAGCATGGTAACCTACCAATGGTTATTGATGCAGATTATTTATTTCCTCTCTTTACTTCTATTGCTTCCATGGAATTTTCTAATTGTTGAAATTTTGTATTCACTTGAAGTTCCAATTGTTGAAGTTCTCCAACATTCTGATGAGATGCTATATCACCCACAATAATTTCAGTTGGAGGAGAACGGCTTTTGGGAAAAGGTGACGATGTTATAGAAGCTCTGGACCCAACTGAATCCACAGGAATAATCACGGGTGGCTATTTCCTTTGCAATTGTCTCAACTATCGGCGATGGGAGCTCAAACACACTTTGTTTTGACTCATGGCTCTCATTATTGTCGCCAACTCTTCACGATGTCACATTTCATGTGATTGAATTTGTTGTTGAAGCTGATAATTCGAATCCCAGAGCTCTTGAATCATTTCTGATTTCTCCCAAACCTTTTCCTAAAGAGTAAAAATTGCATAGTTGAAACACTCACAGTCATCACGATCACGAATCATCTCTTCCTTTTTTTCGGACTCTCAAGAATAAGGTGATGAATATACTCAATTTTAAAACTTCGAAAGAAATCAAGTAAATACTCATCTTTCCTCTCTTTATTATTTCGTTAAGTACGTAAAATCCTATTTATAACAGATATGAGGGATAATTCCCACAAATTGAAAGATAGCTTCATTATTGACTTAGAAGATTGGAGAGGCATGGAAGTGGAGTTCTGTAACACCATTTTAATTGGGTCTGTGATCACCACTGGTAAGAAATTGAGACAGTAATCATAAGAAAATGTAGAAAGGTAGGAATATTGTTGTGAAATAGATAGAAGCAGGAGTCTTGTCTCGGCAGAGAAATACGTGTGAAGTATTTTTTGTCCATCAAACATAATGTGAACTTCTGATATATCTGTCACCTCTCACTTTAGTCTTACCGAAAAATAAAGTTTTATTTATTATTCAATCATATTAGTCTTTATAGAAATGCTAAACTTAGCCAATACTAGAAAATTAAAAGCATACTCTTTAAACAAGTCTGGCGAAGATTTTATATATTTCTTGATTTTAATTGAAAAAGTATGTCTAGGCTAATCCTAGTAAAGTTAACTCTAACATTAAATTAAAGCTAATGATTTTGCTCAAGTTTCATCCCTAAAAATGAATAATTTTTTTCCTAATATAATTTCCCAATAGGTGAAGGTATACTTAGAATTGAAATAAAACTAATCTCAACGTATTCTTAAAATTGTAGATAGACCAATTTTACATCAGAACTGAAATGGATGTCATCCCTTATATCCTTGATACAATTGATTGCCCCCACTTCAAAGTAATAAAATCAAAGACATATGGTGAAAGGAAATTCACAAATTGATTGCCCCCATCTTGTCCAAATGGAGATGATGAAAGGAAATTCATACAATGATTGTCCTCATCTCAACTAAATTAAAGCTTGTTTTTGAAGTGGTGAAAGGAAATACAATCTGGTAGATACAAATAACTTCATTAGGGTACTGAACATGCTTGTTGGCAGCGAAGCAATATCTATTATGTATGTGAGACTTTCTTACATATCTGCATAATATACTCGATTATTTAGTTCTTTTTCAATAATAGTTATATCCTGACCCAACTGGGTTTCCTTGATGAAACACACATTGTATCTTTGTAACCTTGAGAGAAAACAGAGTCAGTTAAAATCCAATATTCTAGTTAAATTTACTTTGATTATCCTAGATAATTCTTGAATAAATTTTTAAGAAAGAAAACCCTTATTAGCTTGACTTGAGATTCATCACCAAGTATGCTTTAAGTTTTTAGATATGGTTATTTTTATTACTTCTATATAAGATTAAATTTCTAAAGAAAGAAAACATTTAGATCAATAAAAAGAAATAATGACTCCATTTACCCAATTAAGGCACCTGGTCTACTGTTCTTTCATGCCTCACATGGAGCCACAATCCCCAGATGGAGCCTATGTTAGAATATAAATAATATTTTCAAATCAAAATTTCAAATTCCTTTTAGTTTTTTGTCTTTTACAAATAAGGTTTTAACTTTATAAGTATCAATTCATAAACTAATAAAAATTTTGTTGCATTTTGACAGGGCAAATCAAGTATCAGTCATTAAACCTGACACTTATCAAAATCAGCAACTCTCGCGACTTCAGAGATTCTGAAATGTTCAATCAATGATATAACTACTATTTGAAGTTTCACTTCGATACTTTGTGCTTCATCACTCCGAGCTCAAATGTCTAAAAGTCCTAAAAAACCCGAAGTCACAAAGCTATGGAATCCCGGAGATCTGAATTTCTAGAATTTGTTTAGTATTGAACTGACGTTTCCTATGCCACCTGGCACTTTTTACACGTGGCATTCATTTTGGGCACTCTTGGACATGTAATTTGCACGATTCAAGGTGACATGTGTCACTCATGTTCTCATGACACATCATCATAGGTGACGTCATCCAGTCCCATCACTTCAGGAGATTGTCCCCCAGAAGATTAAATTGTCAACAAATATAAGAAGTGTCAGAGTGTCGGAGTGTCAAAGTACTAAAGCATCAGAGATTAAAGGGTAAAACATGATTTATTAGGTGTAATTTATGGTAAATAATCACTTCGCAACTTCAGCCTTCGAGATAACTTTAAACACTTCTAACGCAAACTTCCGAAGCCACCAAGCTCCAGAGACCCAAAGTTTTGAAGCATTTAAAGTTAAAGAGATCATAAATAGTGTTTAATTAAGGCAAGTGTTAATTAAAGGGTGACTAATTGCCCCATGAATTTGGCCTTTGGGAGATGTTTGGCATTCCTTATTCGAAACTCCCGAATGTCGAAGTGCCAAAACACTTATCCTCACTAATCAAGATCATTAAAGGTATATTAAACTTGGTTAAGGTAAAAGATTTGAAAATCTTGCTACTGTCAGGTAATAAAATTTGACAGATTTGTCATGATTACCCTGTCATTCGAATTAACT
>SNQJ01S0047449.1:8143-20226 GCA_010110895.2 Picea sitchensis | reverse complement strand
AAGCATGAGTAATGAGTACAGATCGAAAGATTTTCCAGCTAGGTAATGATAAGTGTAATGTAAGCGCAAAGGGCATATCATTCAGAAGGATGACGACAGTTCAAACAATGATTCTAATGTGACTCTGAAGGACTAAGTTTTCACGCTTACAGTCGTGAAAATAAAACGAAGATAGGCGTGCGAAAAGGCGCAAAGAATAAAAGCGTCGTTCATTTGAAAATTGCGACAAAAAATCGATGTTTGCGAAACATTGGTGTAGGCAGCTTATGAGACAATGAAAAATGTGAATTGGTTGCAACACATTCATATTCATAATTTTTATTTTCTACAGGGGATGATATTGGAAAAGAGAAAAATATGGCACCATGTAAAGCGACAAGAAAACAAGATCCATTTTTGGATGATCCAAACCCAAATTCGGACATGTTTTCAGACACTACCGCTCGCTTGACATACAACATTAAATCATGGAAGTCGGTTTATGAAATCTTGGAAGAAGAAATATCCTTCCCTTCTGATGAATCAAGCAAAGGTGAAGATGATTCAACCATAAACAAGATTAGAGAGGTGGCCAAGTCAGAACTTCACAAATTTGCAGCACGACCAAAACTATTTCCGTATACATATATGGTATGCTAGGCCCTGGAGCATGTGGATATCCCAACCAGAACCATATGCATTCATCAGAAGACCATTGTCAGCTCATTCTGACTTGAGGACATTCAAGTAATGTATAAATTAACTTGCAATCCTCAATTTGTTTATAATGCACCATTTATAATGAAAATTGAGAAAGAAGAATGTGCAAGTTACGGCAGAACTTCCCATGATATAGTCAAAATCTGGTAGGGAAATGAAAATAAATTCAAAGTTGATAGTCATGGCATATACTCTACAGCCTCTTGTGATTCCCACATTATGTATTCATCCATGATGCTTTGTAGAATGTTCAGAAATAAAATCCCTACACATTTTACTATAGATTGGGTTCTTATAATTCATGAAGTAGCAGAGATTTACACTTTTGATTGGGGAAAAATGTTGTCAGAAAATCTATCCAAACAAATAGAGGAATATATATCCCATAAATATAAAGGAGAGCCTGCTCCCTTCTATATGTCTGCATATATTATGGATGTGATATGTTTCAAAACCCCATTTCCTCTTATGAATTGGAGTTGGACCCCAATTGACACCGAGCCTATACATATTTATCATTCCAAATTATGGGAGGAAAATGCAAAGGATTGATTTTATGATATATGTCACAACGTTTTTATTCCCATCCATGAAGTCATTTATGGTCAGCCTCCTCGCATAATTTCTGAACAAATAATGGGGAATCTAGGTGCTATTGCAGACCGGTACATTGAAGAAAGTTTTTCTTATATCATAGTTTTTGGTTGTTTTGCATCTCCACATGCTCTGCCTAGATACCTACCAAACATACTTGTTTGCAGAGAAGTAGCCTATCAGACAGTTTTAGCAGGCATCACCAAATAACTGAAGGCTGCAAAAAAAAGAGTTTGGCCAACCTATCTATACAAGTTGGTAGATTTTCATTATCGGATTTTAGACATGCTAAGGTTGAAGCTTCATCCTTAGATGATATTACATTGGCTGACATTGAATTCAAGAAGCATGATGCACATAGGGTGGTAGAAAATCGTTTGGTACAATTTAACATGAACAAATATCCCCATGAAGATTCACCTTATGATAGAGTTTTCAGAGGAGCTAGATCATATGATGAAGTTATATCCAGGTTTCAAAGTCTTCCTAAAGAGGAACAATCGGGTTTTCTCAGCTTCCAAAAGAATAGAAGGAGTAGTTTACCCAAGATCTTGCAAGTAGAACAAATTCTTAATCCAACTTCACGGGTGACACCATCATCAAACCCCGAGAAACATGACTTGCCTGAGCTCAAAACTAAAGAAGTTGAAAATATGCCAGAGATATTGTCCAAGGACACAACAATTACAGGAATAACCATACTGAATAAAAATTATCTAGAATCATTATCATTGTTTGAACCTTTCATGAAACATGGTCATATGTTTCCTCAGTTATTTTCAAACACTGAAACTCATATGAAAGATGTCACAATTCAAGAGAAATTTACTGCAATTGCAATTCCCATACCATATTTAACTCCTCTAGAAACAAGTTTTGATTTACCTAGCTCAGAGGTAATAAATATAGATGGCCTCACACCTATTGAACCAGAAGAGATGCCTTCATTGGATTTATTTTTCAACAAGAAAAGGAAAGCTATAATACGAAGAGAAGTTCATCAGAAAGGAGGAGGAGTTACTACAAGGCAAAGAATGGTATATTGTGGACAAGGATAGAGCGACCATGAATTTGCAAAGAAAGTAGCAGATTCACTAGGGACATTAACAACAATCAATTTATGGTCAATAGATAAATTGAGAGAGCATCTTGATTAGAAGAATATTTTGATTGAGCAGTTGAAAAATGATTTGAGATAGACAGAAGTCATTGTCAGGGAGAAAATCAATTCTGAACAAAGTCAGGTCAAACATGGTTTTGAGCAGCAGATCAAACAGTTAGAGAAGAAATTGAAGATAATTTTTCAAGATCAACACCTAAATAAGAACAAGATTTCCCAGAGAGATGCATTCATAAATCAATTGCAAGCTCGAATAGATAAAATTGAAAGCACAGTAATTATCATTTCTTCCTTTAAGAAACAAACATCATAAATCAATGAGGGTTTATTGATCGTTCAACAGAATTTTTATGAATATTTGGATACTATCCAAAAGCATTATCATGTAATAAATAATTCATTGCAGATTATTGATGACAAAGAGAAAGAAATTATTATTGCTAGATCCAAATTTCGAGAACTTATAGTGTGGAGGAAAAATCTCAATATACCAGGACTTGTTCCTTTCTCATAAATTGAGCAGCTAAAAGGATAAATGGCCTTAAGAGCATGGGAAAACAATCTTGAAGGTAAAACATTAGCTAAAGAGGCAAATAATGCTTGTCTTAATGCTCTTTTAGTTGTAGATGTAAAGATGGGAGAAATTGATATCGGTGATATTCATGCTTATATTGGGAAAGTCGAGATTGAAAAGAGAAAAGAAAATCTAAGGAAAATCAGGGAGAGAATGCAAAATGCTATATCACAAGTCAACCATGTTTATTTGAAAATATTAAATCATCTTCTGGTAAAACAAATTTTGCAATATCAGATCACCCAACCGAATGCATTAAAAAATCAAAGCAATTTACCATTGGTGCATAAAAGGGTTTTTACTTTTGAATTAAATGTCAATATGGAACCCCCCAGGTTCATTATTGCACTATTGGATTTTCATGTGCAATACAAGGATCGACAAAAGTAAGTTGCATCTACAAGAAAATAAAGGAAGAATGAATCACCAACAAGCGAAGGGGTTCTCATAAGGTGGACAAATGTTCAAAATCTTTGTAATATTTAGTTAGTTTGGATTTTATTATGTTTTGAGAGCTAAGAATGTGGAAAGTCTAACCACTTTTGGTTAAGACGATTTTGTATAAATAAGCAGATTGGAGACGTAAGAAAGGCTTCTTCTATCCGAATGTAAAAAAACAAAGACTTCTTAATACAAATTATACAGGAAAGACAAAGATTCTACGTTTCATTTCTTTGAGTTATGTGCTTTCTATGTGTTTTGATTTCATCAGAATCCATTTTATTCACTCTATGGTATTTAAGGATTGAAAGACTACAATTTAGTAATACATCTACTGTGGTCCATATAATTGGAAATTTGATCAACTACAGATTTTCCTCTATTATTACTGTGAGTAAAAAAAGACATGTATCTGTGTGGATCTCCTCATCTCAATTTATCTTTAAGACATACTCTTCATGTTTCTTCTATTGTGAATAAGGTAAGATTTATCAACATTGGATACCTTACTTTGTTTGTCAATTCTATTTACTACAATTCTACTTTCCATTTCTTTAGTATTGATAAAACTCAAAGGAAGAGATATTGCCTCTATGTTTGCTAAATAATTAAGTTATTTGAAGTTCCATCTTAAAATTGGAGGTAGAAAAGCACTATAAAAACAAACCTTATAAATTTTGGATGTCTGACATTATTTTGTGATCCTAGAGTAAATCTCAGGAACAACACTCTTCTCACCTGAGTTTAAATATCCAATGAGATTTTTTCCATTGCGATAAGGCTAAAGGGGTAGGTTCCCCCTTGGGATTCAGGTGTCTCAGGATGTCTCGGCCCTTGCTAAGTCATAAATTTCATGTTAGGTGTTGTCTTGCGGGATGTTGACACTAACCTAAGGGTTATAATGATATCCAAAGGAATTTGAACCTTGGCCTCACCCATGTAATCCCAACCAATTAATTCCTCTAGATTAATACACACATTTTATATTTATCAAAAGACATATTATCTATAAAATTTCAAGGTACATCTCATTTTTATTATTAGATAGGGAAAAGCAAAATTCTTTAAAGGAATATTTGAGTACTCTTACTCTTATTCAAATCATTTATCACTCGGATTTTCCGATGTTCTTCTTTTCATGTTTTATATTTATTAGTATGCTCATATTTCTAGTATCTAGGAGACTCTAACTTTTTAGGCTTCACATTGCTCAATAATTCACTTCTAATATTAAAATCATTTGATTATTCCAAGGCATCGTTAAGCTATAACTTTGTAGTCCAAGTGTGTATATTCTTATAACCTTCTTCATGGCATTGAAGACTTGCATGCATCATACATTCCTACAATGTTATGAAAGAGCTGAGAAGAAAGCAAACATCTCAATAGATTGCAAAGTGGTACCTCAATGATGTCCAAGTATACTTTGATGTGTTTGGGCTCCCAAGGGCTACCTGGACATCATTGAGTTGTTTCTTTGTAGTCCAATGAAATGTTTTTCTTCTTTTGAGCTCATTCATATCATTGAACACTTATATGTTATTTTCTCAATTACATAGCATAGCATTGTTGAGCCATGTTATTTGTCTCAATTGCATAGCATAGCATTGTTGACCCCACAAAATGAATAACTAGTACACCATTTTGAATGCAATAAAGGGATTCTTTAACATTCCAAGGAAACCCTCATGGTTTATGAGAAAATAAACACATCACCAACAACGTAATTCAAGTTGTAGAGAATTCTATAAATACATCCACCATGATGGAAGGAGAGTGGAAGATTGAACTTTGCAGTGAGTTAAGAAGGGGAGATCTACTCATATTCCCTTCCCAACCTATCAATTGGAATATGGTTGTTTCTTTATGAATTTTATGTGAGTTTCCTTTGTATCAAAATTTTATAAGTGACCATAGATCTTTGCATCAAAATATCCAAATATAAATTATGCTTCATGAATGTACAGGGACTAGAGACACAAGATGAAGAGTTATGTTTGATTAAATTTGGTAAAATAAACTAGTAGACAAATATCGTGCAACCGAAAGGTAGAGATAAGTTGCAATATAAATAAGTTGAGTTGAATGGTGTTCATGATTCACATCTAAATGGAATCACTTGATTTGGAGTTCTTACATACCTCGTGGGATAATGTCCTTAGAAACTAAAATAAATTGTGAATTGGCTAGAATTCTTTTACTTTGAAAACGTTTTCATGGTGTGGGACAATGTTCTTAGAAACTAAAATAAAGTGTGGATTGGTTAGCATTCTTTTACTTTGAAAATGTTGTCATGGAGCTAAATGTTGAAATAYTGTAACTTCAAAGAATATTCTAATTATATTTGAGYTATTATTGTATAGATAAAATCCCCTTTTACGGATTGATCAAGTCAGGTCTTGTATAATATCAAATCCCCTTTYRTGGATTGGTCAAACTGTATTTGTATGGTGGTATTTGTAAAGTCGRCCCCTAGTAATTATAAAATGGTTTTAACCACTTCTAGGAGAAGTCGTGATCCGGATTATTTTTGCATCGAAATGAGAGAGGAGATATAATAAAGAAATGCRCAGAGATATCTCATATATCCAATAATATAACATAAATATATCAAAGATGCAACCATAAACACAKAGATACAATAATACACAATTTCTATTAATGAGTGAAATGTACAAAACTGTAGAAATACAGAGTGAAAGACTCGCTAGAATGGTGGCAGCTTATCTCTGAGAATAGATGTGACAGATACTCACATTCGCAAGAAGATGGTTACAATGAGGCTCTAAAGTCCTTTTTAACATAAAGAAAAACCAAAACCCTAACCCCAGAAGATGAAAAGCCAACAGTTTTGTGAACCCCGTTTTGGGTAGTTTGGTGTATCAACTTCCCAGGGGTGTAACTTTGGCATACGATCTCCATTTGGGGAACATGATAGATCCTTGGAAAGGTATCGTCGAAGAGATTCATTTTTGGGCCTCAATCAGAGCTGTGTGATTTTATTGAGGTTCTCGATCCTGAAAAAAATTCATTTAGGTCCTCAAAATGGCCCCGGAAGTTTAGGAACCGAAAAAATGCTAAAAATAGTAGGTTGCCAGAAGACTATTTTGAGCCAATTGGAATAGGTGGGTGGCCACCGATATCCACCTAGATCATTCCTCCCTCCTTAGGAAGAAATGGTATCCATTGCGTTGAGTGCCCAGGGGAGAGGGAAAAACGCTTTTTGAATATGCATCTTGATGAGTTGCTTGCCTTGTCTGAGAAGTTGCGCTGCTTAGCTTGTTGAATGTTGTCACAAACCTGTGGCTGGAAGGGTTGGACATTTTTAACCAGTTTGGATACATGATATTTTTTTGTGGAGAGTAATATTTACTATTTTTTGAAATATTTTCGACCTGCTTCTGTTGGATAGAAGGTGCTTGGACCGAGGCTGCAGTGGTTGTAGTGTCCTTTTGTTCACCTTTTGAACAAATTGTGAAGAAGATTAATTTTGTAGTATGAGATACTACCTTGCGGCATTGTTTAGGTGGGACAGTAGTCAGAACTACCTCTGGTATCATGTAGAGATGAACCCCTATAGTAACAATGACACTACGGGGTCGAGATTCATAAATATCATGGCGCTTCTACATAAATGGTTGGCCCAAAAGAACATCATAGACATCCAGTGGGGCAACATCACATAATACCTCATCCTTAAAGGGTTGGATATTGTATGACAATCAACACTGTTGGCAGACACAGAGATCTCATCCCTGGCGAAGCCACTCGATGTTGTATGGTTTTAGGTGTGGTGTTTTGACAATCCCAATTGTTTGACGACCTCTGTTGAGACAAGGTTATTCTGGATTCTACTATCAACAATGAAATGCAATGAGGTCACCTTCACCCACATCTATGAATGGAATAGGAACTCCCCCTCTTCAGGATCTACTGGTTCTTCTGGTTGAATTGTGGTGGTGAGAGTAGCAATGGGGTTTTCGTCAATGATTTGTCTTCTCCCATTATTTTCTTAATCAGACTCTGAATTAGGGTCGGCTCCTTTTCTTTGATCTCAGCCACTAATGACTATTTTGAGCAACATTCATCAGTTTTGTTCAAAGGGAATTTGTGCAAATCGCACCACTTTCTAATGTCCTTCTTCATCTTTCTGTTACCCTTCCTTTTCTGTGGCTTGGACTGGTTTTTGGGAGGTTGTTTGTTAGGGTTTTATTTATCATGCTTTGGTTGTTGCAGATTTGTAGACCTGAACTCTCATTTGTTCTGGTGCCTAAATTTCTTCTCGATTTTGATAGCATATCGATAGGTAGCTCCCAACGATGAGATGTCCAAAAACTCCATTTCAGTTTGGATGTACCTGTGTAGAGCCCCACGGTATTTCAGAACCAAATTTTGCTCAGAATATTTGATACCAAGCTTAGTGCAGAAGGTATGGAAGGTATTGGTGAACTCCAACACTGCTTGGCCCCTCTTGACATAGTGTGGTCCATCTCATGTATTGTTCGTCATAGTTACCAACAGGGTAATAGTGTTCCTTGATCGCATCCACAAAGAAATCCCAAGTGTGATCAGCCCTATATATTCCAAACTCCTCTGTGGAAATTTTCTCCCAGTAAGTTTCCCACCAATGTTTTACATGGGGGAGATCCTTAAGGAGTGTGAAGGTGATATTTTCCCTTTCGGAAAAATTATGAACAAAGAAATAACCTTTTAGCATATTTAACCATTTTTTTAGGGCATCCACATCTATCTGTCCTTCAAATACAGGAATATCAAAATTAACTTGTACCTTGAAAGGCAACCTTGAAAGGTGAGGTGCCTCCAAAGTGGTAGCTTGATGAATACGCACACATTGTTATCGAAAGGCATTGAAGGATAAGGGAAAATTTCTCCATCATTTTGTCCCTTTGTCACGTGAGAGCTTGCTCAAGCAATAGATTAATAAAATTGTTTTCTCTGTCATTTTTATTTTCTTCCACCATGGAGAGTTTCTTGGGCATGCGAGAGCGATTGTCCTCAAGAGAGACAATCTCGAAAGCCAACTTTATATACTCGGACCTCGTCAGGGACATGCATTGAAAAAAATGATCTAGAGCAGCCAGCTCTGATACCACTGATCCAGATTATTTTCGGCACAAAATGAGAGCGAAGATATAATAAAGAAATGCACAGAGATATCTCATATAGCCAATAATATAACAGAAATATATCATAGATGCAACCATAAACACAGAGATACAATAATACACAATTTCTATTAATGAGCGAAATGTACAAAACTGTAGAAATACAGAGTGAAAGACTCGCTAGAATGGTGACAGCTTATCTCTGAGAAGATATGTGATGGTTACTCACATTTGTAAGAAGATGTTTACAATGAGGCTCTAAAGGCATTTTTAACATAAATAAAATCCAAAACCCTAACCCCAAAAGATGAAAAGCGAACAATTTTGTGGACCCTGTTTTGGGTAGTTTGGTGTATCAGCTTCCCAGGGGCGTAACATTGGCATACAATCTTCATTTGGGGCACACGATAGCTCGTTGGAAAGGTTTCATCGAGGAGATTCATTTTGGGGTCTCAATTAGATCCCTTGTCTATAATTGATGTCCTTGATCCCTAAAAAAAACTTCATTTATGCCCTCAAAATTGCCCCGGAA
Source organism: Picea sitchensis (assembly GCA_010110895.2). NCBI lineage: Eukaryota > Viridiplantae > Streptophyta > Pinopsida > Pinales > Pinaceae > Picea > Picea sitchensis. Next base: position 11,140 of record SNQJ01S0047449.1, on the reverse strand, counting down.
ATTTAGGAACCAAAAAACTGCTAAAAATAGTAAGTTGCCAGAAGATTGTTTTGAGCCAATTGGAATAGGTGGGTGGCCACCGATATCCACCTAGATCAATTCAGCTCCACCAAGTGAAGAGACACAACCCTAGCGCCACCTCACAACTTGTATTGATATGTGAGGATGGTGTCTCATTTACATACACTCACTCACTCATCTAGTGCACATATCTTGAAGGCAGTTGCAGTTGCAAGAAGAAGTCTAATGAAGGAGAAGAGAGGCGCATGCTTGGTCTTCATCTTTCTTTGGTGTTTTTTTCTTAGTATTGGAATTGTATTGGCAATCTATTATTGAGGAAGTTTTGTTGGGTTTTCTCCCCCATGAATGTTTCCCAGGATAAAATGTTGTGTACCTTGTGATTGTGTTTCTTTCAATGATCCTCTTTATATTGTTGCTTTGGAAATGCATTGAATGCTTATGAAATTTGTAAATAACCTAATAAAAAAAGTAAAAATTTAACATGGCATCATAGCTTGAATGAATAGAGCATCTTTCACTGGGTATATAGACATTTATGTTGTCGTACAAGAAAATTAGGGATTTTTACTTAAGAGGAATTTTTTACCAAAGACCACCTTGGGAAGTGTGTCTTTCCCTAGTGCATCTTTTGGCAGCTTGAGAAAAAAATTTCAATGGATATATTCCTTGGAAAGTCAAACCCTATTTTTGACTAGCACTGGAAAACCAAGAAACCAGAACCAGTACCAGAAGCACTAGTCCATAAGTGCATAGGTCAAGTTTCAAGGGGTAAAACTTGAAATTTTCTTAAACGATCTACTCCAGCATACTCACCTCAGCCCAGCGCATCTCCTGGTAAGTTTAGTTTCATTTTCTGGTCATTTTCTTAGCTCCGAGTCAATATGTCTGCAAGCACCAAGCTTGTTGACAAGTTAGAAGGTGTGGAAAATTTTTGTGCCTGGAAGTACAGAATTTGACTCATTCCTGAAGAGAATGACCTTGAAAAATTCATAAAAGAAAATGTACCAAAGCCCGAAGAAAATGCATCCAAAGAGAAGTACAAGAAGGATATTATTAAGGCTAAAAGAATAATTATAGAATCCATTAAAGACCACTTGATCCCTCAAGTGTCTTATAAGAATATTCCAAAAGATATGTTTGATGCCCTAACCAGAATGTATGAAGAAAGGAACATCAACCAAAAGATGAACTTGAGAACCCAACTCAAGAATACAAATATGCAAAAAGGAGAAACAATTCAAGACTATTTCTCTAAGGTTTCTCAATTCAAGGAACAGTTAGAGACAATTGGAGACAACTTAGATGAATATGAACTCATGATGACAACTCTTAATGGTCTCACAAGACCTTGGGATGCCTTCATCCAAACTATTTGTGCAAGAAAAGAGAAACTCCAATTTGACAGTTTATCGGAAGAATGTGATCAATAAGAAGCAAGAGTGGCTAATTGAGAAGTCGTTCTATTAAGAGATGAATATCAATACCTAGCTTCTCATTCTAACGGTGGAAAGGGAAAGTCTCATTTTTAAAAGGAGATTCACTTTCATAAAGCGTCTCACTCTCGAAAGAGATTCCAGAGATATCATAAGGGTCAAAGAAAGGGAAAATATTTCTCCTCCTACCAATGTTATCATTGTGATAAGATGGGAAACATTGCTAAGAATTGTCCTGCCAAAGGGGAATAATACAAGAGGAGAAATAACAAAAGACATCATGCCCATGCATTTGAAGATGATGAGCCACCCAAGAAGTCAGCTAAAGAAGAGATTGAAGAATGTGTTTTGTTTTCCACTCTCTCAGGATCTATGACATCTGGAGAGGATACTTAGCTCATAGATAGTGGTGCCTCTAAGCACATGACAGGTTAGAAGAGAACTCTCTCCAGCCTTATAGAAAAGGACTCCTCAAAAAAAGTTTCACTTAGATATGATTATTAGTTCCCTATAAAAGGAATGGGAGAAGCCACCTACAAACTTGATTTAGGAACTTCGATGAGAATGAAGTATGTACTCTCTGTACTAGGTTTGAAAAAGAAATTACTTTCTATTTCAGCTCTAGATAATAAAGGTTTCAGGGTTTCATTCGTAAATGGTGAAGTTCTTATGTGTTCTAAAGGAAAAACTATAGAATATGCAGTTGTTATTGGAATAGAAGAAGGTGGTTTGTACAAGTTAAAAGGTCACTCATATGTAGCATTGACTCACTCTACTGAAAGTCCTTGTGAACTTTGGCATAGAAGGCTAGCTCACATCAACTAGAAAGCCCTACCATGTGTTAGCAAGGTAGTTATAGGTTTACCAGAACTAAAGGTTGATCATGAAGGTGTATGCAAGGGATGTGCACAAGGAAAGAACATAAAGAACCTTTTCCAAAGAGCGACAGTAAAGCAGAAGGAATCTTGGAGCTTCTCCACTCAGATGTATGTGGTCCAATGCCATCAACCTCTCTAAGCGGGTATGTATACTATGTATCCTTTATTGATGATTACTCTCGTAAGACTTAGGTTTATTTCCTGAAGTCAAAATATGAAGTACTTGGAAAGTTCAAGGAGTTCAAAGCCTTGGTAGAAAACCTATCTGAAAGAAAAATCAAGATACTCAGGTCAGAAAATGGAGGAGAGTAAACGTCAAAAGAATTTGGAACCTTTTGCAGAGATGTAGATATTAAGAGGGAGATCACCACTCCCTATAATCCTCAACAAAATCGTGTAGCATAAAGAAATAATAGGATGATTATGGAAGTAGTAAAGATTATGATTCATGATCAAGATATTCCAATGCACTTATGGGCTGAAGCAACAAGAACAATAGTATATGTCCAGAAAATATTATCCCATAGTGCACTTGGATTCAAAACCCCCAAAGAAATGTTCACCAGAAAGAAGCCAAAAGTAAGCCAACTCAAAATTATTTGGTTGTCCAGTATTTGTACACATTCCGAAAGAAAAGAGAACTGAGTTGGATCCTTCAGGAAAGA